>VDFB02344124.1:0-28647 GCA_007258455.2 Sequoia sempervirens
TCAAATTGCATGATGAATATTATTTTTATTATTATTTTATTCCGGACTCCAAGTCAGTGTTAGTGTAACTAGAGGGGGTCCAATCAGAATCATTCTATTTTCAGTTGAGGTTTTAAATCTTGTAGTCACCTTTGAGGTGCAAACTTATTCTATTTAAACATGGCGCCATCATTTAATTCATCATCCAGCTTCAGAAATTCGTATTTCTTCATAGGCAGAGCGAATTTTCTCCAAAGTTGGGCAATTTTGTCAGCAATCAAATTCAGAGACATAAACAATTCCTTTTGTAGGTACAGATTCATAGTTCATCAGCGAATTTGAGAAGCCAGTGGCGATTTTGACAGAGGAAAAAATAGAACAAATGTCTTTTCTCTTCTCAGATTCATCAAAATTCTCTCAAATTCAATTTGCATGTTCCAGAAACAGGAAAATTTTGGCAAATTAATTCTTTTGGATCGATTCTATATATCTTCCTCGAGTTAAATCCATGTGCTTGAATTTTCAGGAATTTTTAACTCCAGAGCATTAGTTCTCGAGTTTCTAATTTTCTCAACTGAAAATTCCTTGCATGGTCGAGTAGAAGTCATATTTTCGCATTTTTGACGTTCTGGGTTGTCTTAGAATCTTTTTCTGGACAAAACCCATATCTCAGATTTTTCATCGAAAATAACCCTTCGATAGGCTATTTTTAGCCTCAACAGGTATTTTTAGCTTTCCAGAAATCTTGTCAGAACATAGCCGTGTTCACAGTCAACGGGCGAGTTTTTCAAAATGCAATACACTTAGCTCGAATACAGGACCAAATCAGTCCTAACTCACGACTTCATTGGGACGGTTGAGACGAATCTCCACAAGGTGCTGCCAGAGGCAGTCTTGGATCTAGTCAAGATCAGAGATTCAATTATTTAGAACATTCGACAGTCCGGGTTACTTGAGGCTGCTTCCATACCTATCTCCGTTCACTGTGTTGAGTTCGTGATGTCTTGTGTTAAGCAGTACAACTCTGCTACTCGTAAGATAGTGTCAGTAGATGGACGAGTCATTTGTAGTCTCAAGCCTCTGGACGTTTGAAAGAAGTTTTGGTATCCCTCAGCACCCGAGCAGTTTGGTCATTTCTATGGAGCAGTGTGCGCATGCATTCAACGCTGATATAGACAAGTGCCAAAGCAAGATGGCAAAGCGATGGTTGAAGCAAACAAGGAACAAATTGCCAAACAACGTGGGTCGCGGTGAGTACAAGGATGAGTACTCAATTCTAATCACACTCTTGAATCGTGTCTCAGGTCATGCACATGCAAACGTTTTCCAGCCTTGGATGTATTACATAATTGGTTGCATCATATCTGGGCAGGAGCATTATGACCTGGGCATCCTTCATCAACGATGTTCTCCACAAGCAAATCACCGGTTTCCTAGTTGCCAACGAGTTTCACATGTGTTCTTACCTTATGTACTTGATCGCTTACTGAGGTCAGTTTAGAGGGTTAAACACGGTTGGCATATTCAGTGTTCAGAAAGTCTATCACTATTATGATCAGCTTGAGTTCACTAATGCTGAATGTCACTTCAAGCGTGTTCAAGAGGCTTTCTTGGTTTATATAGTGAGAAACTTGGACCGGGAGTTGCACGTCCGTAACTCGGCAGTTGCCAGAGCAACAATGGATGGTTGGGCGGACTGGTTCATTCAGTTCCCGACATACACCTACATCCGAGTATATGGATTTACAGGAAATCCAACCATGCTTCCACGTTATCCTTCGGATAAGACAGTTTTCATGGAGTTCCTGAGGCAGTTACATGTTCATCATCATTTGCGCCGCAAGCATAAACAGGCTGCCAATTTTCCCATGCAGTTCGGAATATATTGGTGTAGAACGACAGTTGATGCCAAAGCTGTAGGACAGGAGCTAGAGAAGTATCGTCTCAAGCTAGAGAAGTATCGTCTCAAGTATCTTGTTGATAGACGTGCCTATGATCCTTGGGGTCATTACACAGCACACCTCGGTGGTCGCGCATACCATAAGTCTACTATGGAGGACTATTGGGCAAATTGCGAGGACGACTTCGAGGTGTGCAAATCTCTCTCTCACAGATTTCTGTTTTCTTGGCAGAAGATGTGGGAGGTTTATCAAATGATGAGGGAGAAGTACTTCCTTAGTTTTTCAGAGAGTAGGTTGACACACAGCCGTTGCCGGCAGTTGATTGGTACGCCAAGGAGTACGCATCAGTAAAAGAGAGGTCAAGTAGAGTTATCCAAAACAGTATACTTTACCTCGACAGCAAGAAGACCAGGAGGGTAAATGTGCCTAGAGCAGAGCCGCCAGTGGTGTATCCTTCGTTACCTTCCTCGTCAAAACCCAAACAGAAGAAAAGGAGTAACCCTCCTAAGAAGAGTCAAGCGCTAAACAATTCAAAAAGCAAGGCGCTTGCCATTGATACAAACACGGAGCTTGTCAGACAGCCTGTTAGAGACCCAGTTCAGAGCCCAATACAAAGTCCGCCAGTGCCTGAGGTCCAGCCTCGAGTTCCTACACCAGCCCCAGAGTAGTCACCAGTCCCAATTCACATTGAATTGGACTTAGACTCTCCATCTCGCAGCAACTCCTCTGCATATTCACTCTCGTTAGAACCTCCTGTTACTAGTACAGATCCTTCTAGTGGCATTAGCTGAGACCAGTCTTGGATTGAATCTTAGCTGGGAAGGAAGCGGAGGCAGCCATCCTATATCCTTGATCATTCAGACTTTGATCATGTTTACCAAGATGCGCCAGACAAGAGGATCAAGAACATGGTTCATGTAGAGAGGAATGCTGATATGGAGATCGTCGTCGAGACTGCCATACCTCTAGAGGGGAAGAGCTTGGATGAGTTGGAATCTCAGGACTTCGAGGTGATCACAGTCAACCTTGGTCGTAGCACTCGCCAAACTCAGGTTGATCTCCTATAGGTTGCTATAGACAGCGATAGGGATAAAATGTTGAAGGACGGAGAAGACAAGGCAACCCTCAAGGCTGAAATTAGACAGCTTCGTTAGTACATTTCTAGCCTTGTACACAGGTCAGATGTTATCATCACACTCCCGCCGACGCTTGAGCCGCTAGCAGAACAGGGTCAGCTTGATCACCTGGTTACATACGGCAAGTGTTTGGAGGAATGGGAGGAGTTCGTTGCTAGCGGCTGCTCTATGCTTACAGAGTTATATCAGTTGCGGTACAATGCACGAGAGCTCCGTCTACGTCTCCAGGATGAAGAGCGAGACATGGCCATTAACAGACCCCGAGATGAGATTATGATTGCTCACCTGAGTGTGGCATATGAATCAGTCACAGATACAGAAGATAAAGAAGCTATCTACTCTTGGAAAACACAGTTGGTTTTCAAGGAAAAGATAGAAGAGACTATGGCATCAGAATTGGCTGAGAGTAGAGAGCACGTCACTAGTGCACTTTGGTTTGTGAGAACTTTAGTGTCTCGCTTACCGTGCTGGTATCAGATTGAGGGTGGTGCATATGTTGAGCTTACTGATGTACAGTCAGAGCTCCAGGCACTCGTTCATAGTATTTTCAGTAGGGAGATCGTTGGCTGTAAGATTAATCAGCTCACAATCATGTCAGCGTTGTTCGATGAAGCAACCAGGAGCAGAGGTGAACTTTAGTCCCAAATCACAGCTGGTGAGGACATGCTACACAGACATAGCATACTTTGGTAGAGTATCAGTGCTCCAGACAGTGATACAGTTAACAATCTCGTTGAGGGATTGGTTGCTCGAGATCACAGCCAGTAGACTTCAGTTTTCACCTTTCAGGATAGACATTACACACATGAGTTAAACTTGGTGTTACCTTTTCAAGTTAACTCGCTGTCTCATCTCATGCATGTCTATTCTGGGATTATCTTTATTCACTTGGAGTTGTATTTAGGGTTAACCGATGGTAGTGTTCCAGTTAACTTTGTTTAATAAGGACTGCATGTTTTGCACATTGTCCATTTTTAGATTAACTGTACCAGTTAACTGATGGTAGCTTTCCAGTTAACTGTATAGTTTGCTTTATTAGGGTTTAGCAATAAATCTTGCATGCATTGCAAGACTATAGTTGACTCAAGGTGATTTTAGGGTTCCCTACACCTTTTGATGTCTATAAATAAGAGCTTTTGCTCATTTGTACATAACTTTTGCACGCGATAGTAATATATGCTGAGCCGGTTTTGCCTGTAATATTGCTATTCTGTATTTGTTCACTTTGGTTGGATGATCATTGTCTTGTGTTCTTGTGATTATAAGCTTATTTCATATCTACACCTCGGAAAGGTGTCGTCACCTCCTTGGGAATTTAGAATTAAGACTTATCGTTGGTGTTATTGTGTTAATGTGCTTTGTTCCATGTCTACACCTCGGAAAGGTGCTGTCACCTCCTTGGGAATTTAGAAGTAGAGTTCATCGTACTGGTATTGTTGCCAATAACTTTTCTTTCAGCCTACGCCTCAGAAAGGTGTCGTCACCTCCTTGGAAATCCTGTCTTTGAAGTTATCGTATAATCATATCCTACTCCATTTCCTCATGTTGTCCGTACCAACTTGCACTCTAGAGGTGTTAGTTGTTACACCAACATTGTCAACACTCAAGCTGCCCAGAAGCAAGTTAAGAAATGGATTTATGACTCTACAAATCACATACAACCATACCATATTTGTTCTAATGTTGATCACATCCCTGAAATCAATGAAAAATTGTTTCAATATGAATTCTGTAAGAAGAATGTCACCCAAGGACCAAAAGGAAGTCAGAAAATGCTCCTCAAAAGACCTTTTACCATGTAGGCACAAGGTTTCATAGCTGTTGCTGCCTATGGCTCACTTGAAGGCAACTTGTAACTGACCTGTACCCAATTTGTAGTGACCTGTATCTAACCTGCACCAACTTGTATCCGATCTATGCCAACTGACTAATGTTTTTGGTGATGCAAGATGGCTTGTGGACCTGGATGCTCCTGCAACACCAACTTTGATATCACATTTAGTGTGTATATGGGAAAATAATCATTGCCATACTAAACAAACTTAAAATGGTGGCATCGACACATCTATAAGATGGGCTGTATGTACACCTACAAGCCCTAGATGAGATAAAATATCCTTCTTTGAAGAGATGTGAAAAAAACATATTGATATCAAAATAAGATGCTTTACAAAAAGGGTTATAAATCCCATATATAGGCAATACCTAAACCTAAAATCGCAATAGTATTTGTAATTCATAGTATTAAAGAAGATCAGTATTCACTTGCCACTTTTAACTAGAATATTCCAAGAGGAAGCATGGAAAGCAAGCTACTAGCTCAAACCTAGCATGTCTATATACATTGAACTTACTCAAATGTGACATTACATAAAATATGAGCTTCATAACAAAATATCTCATTGACATAGAAAATTGTAGTGTTTAGGCATACAACAATGACGGTTTAAAAAAGTTATTTGGCAAAGTGAAGGAATTTTATCTCAAAGCTAAGCATAAATAAAGCAAGGCATAATCAACATAGAGTTGAGTTGCAAGTTGGGAACAAAAGATCGCACTACTTTAGGAAATATAGAATACAAGGCCAAGCTAACTGTTGAGAAAGCAAGAACCAATGCATTAAGATGTTATCTGACTCCTTATATGAAGATCTATTTAGTTGTGAATGTTGAGAACTTATATCTTTTTGAACCTTCCTTGCTAGATGAGGAGGAAGAATGCCCATTGCCTTCCATTGAAAATTTTGCACCCAAAGACTAAATGCCCAAAGAGGAATTGGGAAAAGACTTTGTGTTGCAGCAAAAGATGAGGAAGTGAAGTAAGCTGTTTGAGTGAATTTCAAAGCAGGGAAATCTTGTGAAAGCATTGTATAAGTGTTGCATAGGACCGACGTTGTTGTTGGAGCTCCATAAGAGCGATTGGCTTGTAATATTTGTTGATATAAGTTGATATAAGGAAGCACAACACTATGTCATTGAAGTTTTTCTTCAATGGGTTTCTCTAGGATTGTGTGGCATTTTCTTTTTGTATGATTTATTGTTGGTCATTTACTTGCTCAATTTCATGTTTGTACAATTTTTGTGATATATGTTAGTGCATAGATAGCTTCACAATTCAATGCCCAATTGTTTTCTAGCTAATTATTTAAGGAAGATATATATAAAAAATTATTACTTAATAATTATTAGTGATACAAAAAATTAATAGTTAATGCTCAATTGTTTCTAAGCTAAGAATTGAAATAATATGGATATACATCAAATTTACTGTTTAATAGTTATTAGTGCTTTAGATAGCTTTACAATTCAATGCCTAATTGTTTTTAAGCAAACTATTTAAGAACATTGATATACATCAAATTGAATACTTAATAGTTAATAGTATTACTGCTTAGATAGCTTCACAACTTTACGTTTAACTATTTTAACTTTTAAGGAACTGTTGTGACCTTTTCACACATCGCCCCATTCAAGATGGGGACCCCTAATTTTTTCTTTTTTTTTTTGCTCCATTCTGGTCTTTTGGGCTTTGTTTTGTCTCTCTCTCTCTCTCTCTCAGTCTCTTTTTTGCTATCTGCCTTTCTGGGGATGTATCCGCCATTGTGTTTAAACGTGAATTTGGCCAAGTCTGAAAATTAGGGTTTTGAACTTCCTTGCCAATTTGAGGTCAAATGGGGTGAATAAATTGAAAACGGAGACTAACATTGCTGTCAGTGTGCTTCCAGCAAGCTTCCACTGAAATTTCATTAGATTCGAGTACTTACTATTTTTAGTAAGTGTGCAATTCGATACCCTTCAGATTCTTGAAGTTTTAATAGTTACACTGCATTCAGAACACATCAAGCTGCTCGCGTGCAAAATTTGAGCTGAAACTGACCACTTACTATTTTTAGCGCTTCCGGAGCAGATTTTTCGTGGCCTATATGAGTTTTTCAACGCATGTCCGAGATTCCTTCTGGTTTTCGTGAGACCTTCGCGACAGATAACATGCAAAGCGAGATGACTACTTCAGAGTTAAGCTTTCAAAGGTTATTTTTAGGATTTGCATGTCGGGCTTTCTTTGTCCGTCTGATATTCCTTATGGGTTTTCGAGAGCTTCGCGATGATGTGACATGCAAACCGATGGTCACTCATTTGGGAACTTACTATTTTTAGCAGTGCATCCCGCGGCCGCCTCCCAGACTTCAGAATCACGAGCTGATCGCAGAATGCAGCAGAAACGAAACAAACGGAGATCATTTGATATGCATGCGTAACAAATTAGGGTTTCCAGCTTTTGGGACCTGAAAAGAGGGGTAAAAAGTTAGAATTTTCAAAAACTGGTGTAAACCACCGCGATCAGCATCCTTCAAGCTATTTGCTGGTAAAATTTGAAGACAAACGAAGCACTTACTATTTATAGTAAGTCATTTTGGTAACAAGCTAAAAATAGCAAATCAGTTGCATGCGCCGATGTCGATGGGCAGGTCACGTGGTGAGGAGCGCGTCATTCGAATTTCAAAACAAACGGAGTTGTGGAGATATCAGAAGCAGGCAGTTTCTATAAATAGCAAATCACCTTCAGAAATGGGCTAAAAATAGCAGGCCAACTAAAATTAGTAGTCTCAACAAGTTGATGAAGTTGTGAAGATGCAGTGTCTAAAATCTCAAGACAATCTGAGCTTCAGAGATGCAAGAATTGAAGGGCTTACTATTTATAGCAGGCATGGATAAACTGGCGAAGACAAAGAAAAAATGGCTAAGTATTGGACTTCATTCTGTAGCTACCTGAAAATGCGCCCATCTTGGCCTTGAGGTGTTTAAAAAAATTTCTAAGTCAGGAGTTCATCCTTCACCCATGGCAAAATGCGCCCAAGTTGATGAAGAAGCATGAAAAAATTCTAAGGCATGAGTTTTCATCCTCCTCCCATGCCAAAATGCGCCCATCCTTTGGCCTAGCTGAAATGCGCCCATGCTTGGAAAGTCAAGAAAGTCAACAAAACTCGTCCTCCTCACCCATCAAAATGCGCCCTCATGCAAAGCAAGATGTTAGCAAAAAAATTCTAAGTATGGAACTCGTCCACCTCCTATGGCAAAATGCGCCCAAGAAGGATAGCAAGTCAAAGAAGTCAACATGTTTCATCCTCCTCACCCATCAAAATGCGCCCACATTGAGAGAGTTGATAGCAAAAATTTCTAAGGCATGGAAATATCCTCCACCACCCCCCAAATGCGCCCAAAAAGAAAGAAGTCAACAACTTTCATCCTCCTCCTAGGCCTAAATGCGCCCAAAAGAGGGCATGTAAGGACAAAAGAAAGGAAGTTGAAAGGTCACAAGAAGGCTTTGGAAATTTTAAGTCCCTCTCACCCTCTTATATGCGCCCATCCTCCTCCTAGGCTCAAATGCGCCCAAATGGGGCCATGTGAAGACGAAATAAGGAAGCCCAAGGGTCATCCTTCACACATGTTAATATGCGCCCAAGATTGAAGTGGGTAAAGGGTGAATAAAATACAAGGCGTGGTAAAAATAAAGTTGATGCTAGGTGTTAGGAATTTAATAGAAAATATTGCCAAGGCATGTGAAGTGAAGTATGCTAGGCGTGGTTTTATCCTTCATCAAGTATGCTATGCGCCTAAAGTGGAGTGTAAAGGTGGTGGAATAAAGTTGATGAGAGAAAATATTGCTAAGTGATGAATAAAATGTTGGGCGTGGATTCAAAGTATATCCTTCATGACAAGCAAATACGCCCAAGGTGATGGAAGTGAAGTATAATGTGCTAGACGTTGAACACAGGAAAATGAGTAAAGATGAAATTGAAAATTTTCTTGAGGCAAAACTTTCAAAGTGATTCAAAATTTTTCTAAGGCAAAGTACTTTCTTCCTTAGAAAATACGCCTGGACATGAAGGTGATGAATAATTCTTCTTGAAGCACGAATAAATTTTCCAGAGAGGAAGTCAGAAGATGATGACAATGCAGGATGAATTTAAAAAATTCTTCGAGTCTGAGCAACACAATACAATCACAGAGATGAAGAAACGGGTTAAATTGCACAAGGAGCTATTTTTCTAAGGTTCAAAAATTTAAATTTTTTTTAAATGAACCCGTTCGTTGTACACCCATGAGTTCGACGCATTCTGAGGGAAATTTTCTTTTGGGTATTGAAGATCTTCAATGAGAAGTTGATTTCAAAGTCTTCCACGTTTCGCCAAAGCCTTCCGTGGTGAATATTTGTGATGGGCACAGGATTGATGAGTTTTCCTAAGGGAAAATTTGAAAATTTTCTAAGGCAAATGTGAAAGAAAATGTGTTTTCAAGATAAAATCCTCCAGACAATGAATTTGAAAATGATCGCCTAGATGATTCTTGATCGAGTTCCTAATGAAAGCTTTTCTTTCTCGAGCCTGAGTTGGATGAAATATCAAAGTGAAGAGAGTAGAGCAGAATGCAAGATGGCTTGGAAATTTGGCTAAGGCATGAAGAATTTGAACGCAAAGTTGGCTGGTGAAAGATGAACCCTCGGGAGTTAAAGCGTGAAAATCAGGTAAGTAAAGTGAATTTATATTATGAAGTGTTCTAATACTCTTCTCCTTGCTTGTTTTGCAGGAGAAATGTCGAGACCAAACGATGATGACTTAAAGTGATGAAGAAAATAATCCAAGATGACATTTCAACCTCGAAGGAAGAAAAGTTGCAAGAAAATGGCTAAGTGTTGAGACTTAGTGACAGAGAAGAAATGTTTTCAAAACTCAAGATGGAGAAAAGAATGGAAGCTCGAGCAAAGTTGAAGAACAACGTCAAGAAGATCAAGAGCAGTGTGAAAGCGTTTCAAAGAGGGAATCTTCTAGAAGGATGATGGACATTAATGGCTCATTTATTACCCCACCCCTCTTGGTGGTGGTTTTTAGGGTGAATCTTGTTTAGGGCTGAGGTGGCACAATCTTGGCCATCCAGCCGATTGTAATCTGAGCCGTCCGTTGGACTTGGCCAACTATAAAAGGGGCATCCCCCCTCATTTGTATCTCATTAGAATCAGATCAGAGTTAGGATAGCAGAGAAGGAGTAGGGAGAAATTGATAGAGTAGAAAGTAGAATAGTTTAGATTGAAGAGGAAGGAAAGTCTTCCCTTTGAATACTTTGTAAGAAGTTGTCATGAATGCTTTCATAATAAAAGAATTTTCATTGATGGTGATTTCTTCTTTGTTATGAGTAGTTGTTGAGGCTTCTTCATCCTTCCAATTCACGTAGCATTTTGAAGTAGTTTAAAGTAAAGTAGATTTCATTTCATGCAAGTACTTAGTAATTGTGGAATGTGGTACTCGATTTGAACAAGACTTCGCTTGTCTATACCACTAGTGGGCTCGCTGACGGTGGGTTCGCCCTGCGTGGTCAACTGGATTCACTTCTCAAACTTAACTTCGATTGTGATTCACCTGTTTGTATGCATCGTCTTGATGGTACTTGCATGTTGAATTATAATTTGAACATCTTTCGCCACTCCTCTGAAGATTGCACTGGTTTTGTGGAAGCTGTCCGAAGTGAGGCAAAGCAAGGCCCGGTTGAAGTCCGTAAGAATTGATCGCCATGTCCCACGACTAAGAGTAGAACATAAACTTCTTAGGCCCTACACTCATTTAATTTCAGTCCATTTCTGGTTAGGATTAGGAAACTTGTACTCACTTGCTAAATCATTTTAATTACACGAAAGCCCTTAGTCCGCTGTCTGCTGTCAACTGTCGAACAATTGTGTAAGTCCCCTTGAAATACCAGCAATATCACATCAAGCCAACTGAGACTATTCGCACTGAAGGAACCTTGGAGTTAAATGTATGATCTATCTTGCAATCTTAGCATGCAGGAAACTTTGTTCAAGAGAGGATAGGGTAGCCGTTGGCAACTTTATTCTGTGTTGGTGTAGTCGCAAAAACCACGTCAACAGGAACATCAATGTACTTACAAATTTATGAGTTGAAAAACATGCTAAGATTTGTGTTGAGTGATTAGGAATGAAATATCTATCTTAATTACAGATGAATTGTACATTATGTTTACATTCTAGACACATAGATGGACATGAATAATTTTGTGTAGAATTACATGCAGACATGTACATATATATAGTTTTTATATACATAAAAATAAAGGTAAACATGACGGTAGTTTTTTAGGTCATTGTCAAGCAAGACACCAATTTAGTGCATGACACACCCTTATGCAAGTATTCCACAAGGGAATAATTTGTTTACTTTCTTTATATTGTTTTGAGGTGTACAAACCTACCCAACTGCAGACTCAGTCATATGAACTCCATTACGAAGTACACATGCCTCCATGCCAGGCTGACTCAATCTTTATGTACATAAGCAATTATGGATGCTTATCATAACACTCACTAAGACTTACATCACATGCACTGTTAAACATATATATATATATACAAATAAAGCGGTAGTGAGCACAAACATATACATGTAAAGTATGGTAACTGTAAGAACAAGTTCTCTCTCTCTCTCTCTCTATATATATATATATATATATCATTTACAGTGAAGTACCTTAACTGACTTATGAATAGACAGTAAGAATGATTAAAAAACACTATATTAACTAAAGTATTTGATTCTTCTCTAATTGAAGTTTGCTCACAATTTTTATAGTTGTTAGAGGTCACTTGATCTCTATTTCTTTGCTTGTTCAAGAAGAGGGCAGTATCAGGTGGTTTATTCCTGTTTTAAAATCACAGTACACTGACAAGAAGAGCCATGTCAACTATTGATCCTAATTTTGTGTTGCAGATTCGATTAAACCTGTTGATGTTGGGCTAAACGAGGAATTATTTGAAAACATTTACGGCTATGGTTTTTTCGAACCAAATTTACAGAATGGTGAACGCTCAACGATTGTGGCCCAGTGGGCAGCACCCATCACTTATTTTCACGTTTATGAGTGTGATAGATTTTCGGTGAGTAGAACAATTAATTAGTAATGGGCTATGATTTAGTTTTATCCTTTATTGTAATTTTCCATTGTTAACGGAATACAGATATACCAATGTGTAAGACAAACTTTGCACACTGACGAGCACAAATATAGTGATCAGCGAATTATTTGCTATAAAGTATAATAAAGTAAATTTTATCAACAAAGGGAATATTCAAACAATTTACCTTTTAAAAACTCTCATGGGATAATACTTCAGGGTTTTAATAATTGTAGTATTTATGCTCTTCCATCCCTTATCATTATTTACCATCTAAAAACATCTTGTTTCAATCCTTATCTTTTTTGCATATCCTGTGTAAGTCATAAGCACGTGACAGAAATTGAATACCAAGTAAACTCACATTCTTAATCATCACAATGTGAGCATAAAAGATACTTCTCTTTAACGGTAAACACATCCTCAACTTTTCCAATATAAATTTGATGCTCCCAGTTGATAAAATTCTGAGTGATATAGAATTTTCTTTATATAGGTTTCTCCATTTATTGATGAATTCAACCACATCATTGTTATGTGGTTCTTTCTAGGGAAACATGTATTTAAGACTAAGAAGGTCCTTTTAGTTTTCATTAAATGGTTGCAAGTGGAGGATTGGAGTGATTCTTATATATCTTCATATAATTTTTTTATGGGGGTTTTAATCGCTGAGTTACCAATTCTAATCCATATGAATAAGAACATTACATAGAATCAAGTAACATTGAATCTAGCTGAGGTCATATACACAGCTTTATTGCAAAAGTAGAAATGTTTTGTGAAAAATATAGTGAAATTAGATTGATGACTCATAAATAAAATAACTTGAAAACCATTATTAATTTATTTTTGAATCAAATAATGGGTGAATATCCCCAAGCCAAAGGTCCAAAAATTTGAGATTAACATCAAGAACTCCCTAACCAAAGTGGATCAAGATTGAAACCATATCCAGCTAAGCTTCCTAAGAAATTGGTGGGCTTAGGTAGGTTGTCGTAGTAATAAAATTGCCCCTAACTTGGTGGATTGTTTGTTGGTGGATCACTAACTTCTCACATGCCTTCCATATTGAGCTTTTATCATCTTTTGTTATGGCGAGCAGTATTATTTTTCATTTTCGTTATGCATTGATGAGTTCCTCATGTAATACAATTCCTATTTCAATAAATTGACTTTGTTGTTTCACTAGTAAAATTTTGAGATTAACATAATAACTCCCCTCGTCTGTGAATGGTGCAACAGAAATCACATGGCATCTACATTAGAAACCAAAATAGGCTAGGATCAAATCCATATCTAGATAGATCGCTAAGCAATTGGCTGGCTGTGGTGGTCCACCTTAATAAAATTGCCCCAACTTTGTGGATCATTTGTTCTAAGAGCACTAACTTCCCATTTGTCTTCCACGTTGATTTGTTTTTCATATTTTGATATGGTGAGTGGATATCATGGGGCGCATTTCATCATGTAGCAATGAGACACTCATGTAACCTCTTCTCTAGTGCAAGAAATTGTGCTAGTTCTCTTGTTATACTGAGAAAATTGGGCCCCACATGGCCTAGAATGCTTGTCTTGAGGCCTTAGGGAGCATCTAGTAGATTCCCTCTAGGGGCAGTCTGCTGACCATGCAAAGAGCATTGCATTTGTGTGCAATGAACTCTTTGGCATTTTCAATGCTTGTTGCCACTGTCTTTGCTTAATGCTGGATTAACAAGGATATGATACTAATTAGAAGTCTGATGTGGTTATACAAACTTACTTTATGATATTTCCATAGATAATCTTTAATTTTGATTGATGTTCTACAAAATTTAACAGTACCATAATAGCTATCTCCTGTTATAACTTATAACTATCAAATCAATTGAGATACTTGAAATATGCTCACAAAAATTGTTTACTGGATTCCATTTGGTTTGACTTTTAGAACAATGCCAAAATACTTGTTCGAAGAGTGAAGTTGATCACAAAAATATGATGTTTGAAATCCAAGATGGTTCAGTGTTCTGTTTGGTGATAAGCCACCGTGAATTATGGACCCAACAAAACAAGCTTTGTTATACTCATAGGGGCTTTACAAATCCCATGTAATCTGAATAATGAGGTGGTAAGCTTAAACTTAAGACTTCATATTCAATTTGACTTTTTCCCCAATGTGAAGCTTGCATCAATTTGGCATCTATAATGGAGGTCAACACAAAATATGTTATGAATCATTGCCCCTCTAGTGTTTTCTTTTAAGATGAAAACAAAAATCTGATAATGTATTAGCATATCTCCCATATAGAATACAAACATTTTGATAACTTTGAATGAATGTAAGAGCTCCCTTTGTATGTAGGGGAATTTCGTGCTTAAAATAAATTTAGTAATGATTTGGTATTAAAGAGGCTTAGTTGTTGATCTTGGTGGATTTGGGAGTTTTGCTGTACTGTGCCAACCACATGTAGATTTGTCACATCAATAACCATCTATGGACATTGACTTAGTACATAACTCTTGTTTGATGATAGTCGATAATAGTTCTAGCAAAGACCATGAAACCCATTAGACATAAATTTCGGGCAATGAAACCTCTCCCTAGGTGTGAAAGGAAGTAGAGGTGTGGAATACTCTTCCTACATTAATCTATGATGGGATGTATGTGTGAAAAGTTAATCTGATATTACAATTACAAGGAAATAAACACAAAAGCAATATACTTTTGTGGGGAAAACCCTTTTGGGTGAAAACCCTACATTGCAAAGCAACTTGATTTATTATTTAGTAATTAATGGTTACAAATACACTTGTAGAGTCTTAAGCCTTTACAGGAGTTTCAACAATAGAAGATCTACAAACTCACTATGAAACCTCCATCTCTAGCACCCAATAAATAGGGGAAGCAATATATGAAACCATCAAATTGTAATTAGGAAACCATGAGCTAAAACCACCCAAAGTGTGGTGCCATAGTCACTAGTCAAAATCTATCTCTCGAGTCCCAAGATGAGTTGATAGACTAAAAATAGCATATTCCTTCCCTTTGTTAAAAGTTTGTCATAATTTTCTCTCCAAGTTGGGTGCCCCATCTTGGCTTCATTATCTCCAATCATAAATGTTCAGTGACGTGTCATAAGTTGGTGAACAAGCATAACTCCCTCTTACAACCCTTTTATGTATCATAGTTGCTCTTACATTTTTGATGTGGGAGGCCCAAATTTTGGAGGCCATAACTTTTGATTGAGGAAGCCAAATATTTTTTTATTTTATTTTCAAAATTGAAGATATCAAAGAGGTCCACATTGTAACTCACTTGCTTTGGTTAAGACTTGCTTCGACATTTTATTCAGGGCCAAAATTGACCTCTAGAGCCCTATAAACTGAATTTTTGTGTTTTGTAGCTTGAAAATTGCAGTTTATTTTGTTCTTAACATTAGGATGCAAGGTTGAGACACCTTTCTTAACATTCTTCCACTTGTTGAACACTTTGTAAGAGGAAGGGAATACCAACAATATAAATTGCTTGCCAAGTGCCGAGAGGCCCATAAAATTATTGCTCTTTGTGTTGATTGATTTCATAATTGCATCTACGACATTTTGCAAAGTGTCAACTTTCTCTAGCATCACCCTCCCATCCTCCATCTTATGAACAAAATGATCCTAGAAATTTGTGTTCTGTCCTTGCATGAATGGTCAGGTTCTTCGCTAGATATATGACACTATGATTGTCACAAAGAAATCTAATAGCTCCTTGACTCATCCCGACCTTTGAACACAATCTCTTAAGCTAGATGGCCTTCTTATATGCATGAGTAGCTGCCATGTACTTAGCCTCAGTGGTGGACAAAGCGACCATAGCCTATTGCTAACTCATCCAACTAATAGCACCACCAAATAACTTGGAACATATATCCATTGGTGGACTTTTTGTTGTTGACATTTCTTGCCCTATTTGAATCTATGAATCCACGAATATTCATTGAGTGTTGGTCTCTTGTAAAATCACCATGATAACAAATTGAGTACTTCGAGGTATCCCGCAAATATATTAAGACCATTCTAATTACATCCCAATGCATAAAGTAGCTCAAGATGCCCACTACTTGGGCGATGCCTAGTCTAGTACAGGCCATAGCATGCATCAAACTCGTAGTTGCATTGGTGTAAGGACTTGTTGTGACCATTTCACACATCGCCCCATTGCAAATGGGGACCCCCTGTTTTCGCTTTTAGCCTCGGTGTTGCAGTTGCATGTCACTTGTCTTTTTACAATGAGGTCATCATTTTGAGGGTTCCAAGTCAGTCTTTTTTTTGCAAGTCATCCGAGCCAAGTCAGTAATTCATGCTTGAATCTGTGCGTAGACGTCATGGAAGCACTCAGAAGGCCCAAGAGACGAAGATCGACTGTAAATTCGGCCAATTCTGACTTCTATTTTAGGAAAAGTTGCTTTTTCGATTTTTCATTTTTGGCATTTTTGGACCAAACGAGGTTCCCTATTTTTTAGGGTTGCTTTTTCTATTTTAGAAAGTTTCTATTTTTGGAAAATTTCTATTTTTAGAAAGTATCTATTTTTAGAAGGGTCTCGAGTTCTGAAAATGCACTCAGAAGTTCCAAAAACTTGATAGAACTCTCAGAAAATCAAAATGAAAATTTGAAATTTTTCGAAAAATCTGGAAAAAACAAGTCAAAAGTGTGAAAAATCAGACCAAGAACACTCGAAATCTGGAAAAATCAGTCAAAACCAGTCCGAAATCAATCAGATCTGAGGACAAAACCATGGAAAATCAGCTCTCAAATCATGAAATTCATTTGAAATCTGTTCAAGTCTGAAATCTGCCATGGGAAATGAAGGAAAAATGAAGTTTGTGAAAATCTGGAAGTCATAAAGTTCGCCCAGCAGCAATGGAGAACATCCTTGGATCTTCCAAAGTCCGCCCAGCATATAGCATGCCCATCCTTGCATCTTAGAAAGTCCGCCATGCATCTTGAAGGCATATCCTTGCATCCTCCAAAGTCCGCCCTGCATGTCCAAAAGACTTGGAAAGTCCGCCATTCTCAAGAGGAAGTGCCAAAAAGTTGTGAAGTCTGCCAGCTTGAAGGTTGTCAAGTGCCAAGAACTCATGAAGTCCGCCCAGCACTAAGCAAGCATATCCTAGGATGCTTTGAAGTCCGCCATGCAGCAAGGAGGCACATCCTAAGACCATCTAAAGTCCGCCCAAGCATATCCTAGACCCTTGGAAAGTCCGCCTAGGCATGTAGAAGTAAAAATAAAAAAATCAAAATTTTGCTAAGTATTGATGCCTACCAAGGGGAATTTCGAAAATCTGCTAAGTGTGAGGGCCTAAAAAGGTGGAAAGTTGATCTTTGGATAAAATATTATGACATTTCCAAGAGGCAAAATGTTGAGACAAATGCTAGAAGCTAAGAAGTCCGCCCTAGAAAAGAGGGACATCCAAGATGCTCGTACAAAAGACTTAAGAAGTCCACCACACTTGTCCAAGGTGCTAAGGAAGTCCGCCTAAGCACATGAGAGGATAAAAGAATGATTTTTGGCTAAGTGTTAATGCCAAGTCCAAGAAAAGGTTCGAAATACTTGCCTAAGTAAAGAGGCTAAGGGATGAAAAATGAAGACGTTGGCTAGGAAGTATGACGCTTTCGAGAGGTCAAATGCCAAGTTTGAAAGGACATGTGCTAAAAAAGATTGGGATTTGGCAAAGAATAGAACGGAATGTGCCCAACTCGATGAAGGAAAAGAAACAAAATTTGCCTAAGTATGGAGAAAATGTCGAGAGATTGTCAACTTTGACCCAAGAAAAATGCGCAAGGCAGGGAGAAAGGAAGGATCGTCCTTGGCCAGAAGGAGGAAGAATATGTCAGACATCAAGGAAATTCGCCTAACGAAGATATTCGGACAAGGATTTTTCCTAGAAAAATTCGACTGAGCAAGGAAGTATTTGACTTTGGCAGAGCAAAATAAGCTTAAAATCTCGCCTCGACAAAGAAAAATAGGGATCTGGCAATGAAATTCTCGACGGAATGGCTTAAATTTTGGTTTGGCTAGACGAAATTGAGGATAAAATTGGAAAATACACTCTTAGCCAAGAAAAATGAAAGGAAAATCGGAATAGCCATGGGTCGAAGACGAACGGGTTGGAAGAAATTGAAATATTTTAATATTTTAATAATTTATTTTCATGCCTTGGACAAAATGAAGTTTGCCAGAGATGTTTTGGAGGAAAATAATTTGTGCCGGCCAGAGATAAAATCCGAAGGGCAAAATTAAATTCACCATGGCTTCAGGAGAGAGAGTGTTAAAAATTTAACTTCGGAGCTAGAATTTAGGAGAGAGAAAATCTGAATTTGTTTATTTTATTTCTTGCAGGTGGATGACGACGCGAGGCGAGTCTTCAAAGAAGAAGCAAAGGCATGGAATGGAGGGAAAAGGATGGCACCAGCATGAGAAAGTTTGACTTTGCCCAAGCATAGCATGTCCAAACCCTTACAAAGTCCGACTTTGCTTGGAGAAGGTATGTCCAGACATCCATAAGATCCGCCAACTACAATGGCAAACATGATGCAAAGTCCGACCTAGACCAAGAAAAGAAATGTCAAAGTGTTGAGAAAGTCCGCCCAAGGAGAGGATGAGAAGAATTCACTAAGTGTTGGACAGAAAACAGGAAGGAGGAAGTGGATAAAATCCTTGTCCAGAGATGGAATTTGTCCTACATAGCACAAGCCAAATTCAAAATTGAAGGAAAATCCACAGGCAAAGTTCGTTCGAGCATAGAGATGGCCAAAACCTTGGCTAAATGTTGAATGGTCCACATGAAGGTGTTACAAAATAGCCAAAATTTGGCTAAGTCCAGGAAATACTTCACAGAGGAAATTCCAATTTCCTCCATTGTGGCGAAAGCACAAAGGCATTCTTCTCCAAATTCTAGACACTTGAAAGGATATCCAGACACCTACTCCAAGGGGAGACTTCCAGACCTCAAAGATTCCAGTACAGGTAAGAAGAAGAAATCAAAGTCTCAAAAGGAATCCAGGATCACGGCTAGGAAGGAATAAGCACAACGGACAGAGTCATTGGTAGGGAAAATATTCTAAGGCAAGCTCGCGGAAGAAAAACGAAGCAACCAAGGAAGGCATCCAACACGCTGAGGTGGCGCCTCGTCATCTTCCAACCAATCAAATTGTTCCAAATCAACATACAACAACTTTCTATTTTATTGTTGGTTTATATTTAGCAAAAAGGACAAGTGTCCTCAAATGAAATTTTCTCATTGGTCGAAAGTGACAAACCCTAATTAGGGTTTTATTTTGTAATCTCGGTCGTTGATTTGAAATCAATCTTGGCCCTTGAAATGTAATTGGGGAGCCTATAAATTGAGCTCGCCCCCTCATTTGTAATGTGGAGACAGATTATGTATATTGTCGCATTGAGACTATTTTGAATGATAAAAGCTCTTGAGCATGATTTGCCTTGAATCACTTCTTATTGTTGAATAGTAAGCGAGGTTACATATTGCCTTCCGCCATAGATTAGAGTTAAAGTTAGATTAAATAGAATTTGCTTTGAAAAGTTGTTAAATTGAATGAGAGATTGATCGTATTGATTCGATGGTGAAGTGTAGCTCATACTTTTTTCGAATGGATGATTTGCATTTGATTTGTAAAGTTAGCCTGAGCTCTTAAACGTGGAAGCTTAACTTCAACCTCATTCGAGGTTTGAAAATTATTCTCACAAACCCCTTGAAGATTGCACCCACTTTTGCGTATGTTGTCCTGCAGGAGGCGAAACAAAGTGTGGTTTATTCCTCTTCACCGAGTCCTTACTGTCTCTTGAGTTCTTAGGCTTAGACTAGACTCTCCTAAACCCTATTCTTTTTGCCATTTTTTGAGATCCACAATTGAAAGTCCTAATTGAGAACCTACAAAGATAAATTTCCTAAGTCCCTAGCTTGTGCAGACTTTCTACGTAAGTCCCCTTGTTTATTACCAGCATTATCACAACGACCATTGAGCTTATCCACACGTCGAGACCCGACTAAAGAAACCTTGGAATCGCATATGCGGTGGTTTTTCAAGAGAGGATAAAGTGTCTTTGGGCATTTTTATTCTGAATGTTTGGTGGATGATAAAACACACATCAACAGGACCATGAGCCATATCCTTCATTGCTATGGGTGTCATAGGACATTGCTTAATTGAAAACCTAGTTCCCACAAAAATAGGAACTCTCAAGGGTTTCTACTTGTCATGTAGAAATACTGCGGTACAGAGTTATATATTTACTTTGGCCCTACCAAAGCTTTCTATTCACTTTATTTCTTGTGATTTCCATACCTAAGACATACTTGGCAGCCCCCAAGTTCTTCATGTTAAAACTGTGCTGAAAGTTGAGACTTAAATCACAAATCACATCCTTATTATTACCAAAAGACAACATATCATCCACATACAATGTTATAACGAGGAATCAATCATTGCCCATTTTATAATAAACACAATAACTCTACTTGAATGTCATAATTCTCAAGCCCAACACAAGTGAATCAAATTTTTGGTGCCACAATTTAAGAGATTGTTTGTGACCTTACAATTTCTTTTTTCACTTTGCAAACTAGAAACTTGTTGCCTTTAACAACATAGTGCTTTGGTTGTGTCATGTAAATCTCCTCCTCCAAGTCACCATGCAGGAATGTTTTCTTCACATTCATTTGTTCTACTTCTAAATCAAAAGCTGTTACTACAAATAACAAGAATTCGATAGATGTCAGCTTAGCAATTGGCGAAAAATTCTCACTAAAGTTTGTTCTCACAACTTGGGAATATTCTTTTGCAGCCAACCTTACCTTGTACTTTTCAACATTGTCATTTGGATTGATCTTCTTGAACACTCATTTACATCCAATAGCCTTTCTTTCCTCTGGCAACAATACCAAGGCCCATGTGTTATTCTTCAATGTAGCCATCTCCTCATCCATAGTCATTCTAGAAGAATCAAAACCACCCATATCCATCACCTTCTTAATAGTTCTATGCTCATTGGTATTAGTAATCAAAGCAAAAATACATCTCCAATTAGGGGGAGTATACTTTTTTGGTGGTTGTCTCTATCAAGTGGTTCTCCTAAGAGTTGAGGTGGAGGTTCTACCTCTTCGTTTAAACTATTGGAACTATTTAAGCTCTCCTCCTCATTAGGTCCTTCATGAACTTATGGTTCAACCTTTTTGATCTTTGGGGTTGGTTAAACCGCATTTTTCTTCCCATCCTTTTTTGGCTGCAACATTGTGGGAGAAGGCTTAACTTCTCTAAAAATAACACTTTTGTTGTACATAAATCTCTTGGCAACAAGGTCCCAAAGCTTGTACCCTTTTATACTGACACCGTAGTCGATGAAGATACATTTCATTGCCTTGTTCTCCAAGTTTGATCTCTTCCTTCTAAGCACATATGCAAATGCCTTGCAACCAAAAACACAAAGATGAGGTAATGAGGGATTTTTACTTGTCCATGCCTCTAGAGGGGTCTTGTTAACAAGAGTTGATTTAGGAGACTTGTTAATTAGGTAACAAGCTGTAGCATCTATTTTTTCCCATAACCTTTGCTCCAGGCTAGTTCCACTAAGTATTCTCCTCGCCCTTTCCATCAACGTCTTGTCCATTTTTTCTACAACTCCATTTTGCTAAGGGGTATATGGGGTTTAACTTAAGTCTTTCAATCCCATACTCTTCATAGATTTTTTCAAAATTTGTAAAACAAAACTCATTGCCATTTTTAGTCCTTGAAACCTTAATTTTCCTACTAGTATGATTTTCCAAAAGAGCTCTACAACTCTTTAAACCAACTAAAGACTTGAGATTTATTCTTAAGAAAATACACTCATATCCTTCTAGAGTAATCATCTATAAATGATACATAGTACAAAGACAGAGAAATTGAAGAAACATTAAAAGGACTAAATACATCTAAATGAATTAAATTCAATAGTTTAGAAAAATTGTGAGAACTAGAATCAGATTGAATGCAGTTATGTTTAACATATACACAATGTTCACAAAAATCAAATTCAAGAGTACAATAATTCATTCCCTTAACAAGACTTTTTTTTAGGGTCCTTAGACCCTTCTCGTCGATATGGCCTATTCTTTGGTGCCGCAATATTGTTTTCTCCATAGGTAACTTGCTCTTTGTAATGCCCTTGGTAGGATGATTAGTTCAAATCCACTAATTTTTTCTACAATCAATTCAAGTCTTAGCTTGTTTTGATCACTAAGTTCTTGATGTGAGCATGGTGAGAGCATACAGAGACTAGAATGAGAACAATGGAAAATAACTAACAAGATATTGGTCACTAGTTGACCAAACATTAATTTCAAACTCAGAATCGATCAATGCTTAGCTTGTTTTGATCACTAAGTTCTTGATGTGAGCATGGTGAGAGCATACAGAGACTAGAATGAGAACAATGGAAAATAACTAACAAGATATTGGTCACTAGTTGACCAAACATTAATTTCAAACTCAGAATCGATCAATGCTAAATGACATTATAATATGCATATTCTGATCATTCCAAATTGACAAATAACAAGTGCAAATGCATTAATGCCAAAATGACAAACGATATCATCTGATTTTGATACATGCCAAATTGGAGGATAAGATATAAAATGAAATGGATCCAGCGTCAATACCTTATGTGAGGATGCAAGAACCCCTATCTAAGAAGCAGAAATGGTAAGGGACACAACTCTAAGTACAAAGTATATAAATCCTTTATATGAATAAGAAATTATGATAGACGAGCTCGAGGAAGAGGAAAATTCAAAGTAGTAGGGATTTGAAAGGAAGCAAACTTTGGAGGAATCCGTAATGTAGGTGGAAGGTATGGAATTTGATGGAGAAAAGATTACCTTTTTGGCCTCAACAGTGCATATGAGCAAAATGTTACCTTCAAAGTCCAGGTGCAACTATCACCTGTTGGATTCACAAGTGAGAAAGAGGCTCTTGTTGTGTACACACCCATCAATGCCCAAATGGCCAAATCTATGTCATTCAAGGTAAATTTGCAGGACATTTGTAAAAATGGAGATGAGAAGAATTATGGAGTTGAGTTGTTAGACATGTCAATGAAGATAAATATGCATTCCGAGCATCCCTACAAGTGCAGGTTGGAAAATCAAGAAGCTTATGAGGTGGAGTTCTAGGATGGTTGGGCTAGGAAGCAAGCATAGGAGAAGAGCACCTCAATGGGCAATACTGTTGGTGTTCGTCTTGCTGAAATTTTCAGACCAATGATTGATGATAATCAGGTTGACTATCTCCATAATCATAGTTTAAGGCATGAAGGTACTAATTCTAATAGATAGTTGATATTGTTGCAAGAATCTTGTTGTTATAAGAAGTATGGATAAATGGCCGAAGTCACCACCTTTGGCCAAGACTACACAAATTATTTCACTCAAGTTTGTCAAAGCAAAAGAATATGAGATCCAGGTAATATTGTGAAACACCCAAAATTGAAGTTTGAGGTAGAGCTGGCATTGGGTCCTTCTTTGATGCCTTTCTGTTGGTTTTCTTATGTTTCGTGGTGCTGATCAAGGAGATTGCAATGCAACTCTCAAGGCTATGGAAGTTAATGAGTTGAAGGAGTTGGTTGATAATGAAACCCCTGATGTGTGTATAGTAGTAATCCAACTGTCAATGGGAAAGAGTCAAAAGTTGATGATTCAAAATTGTCCTTGGTTGGAAGGAGTTGGTTGATAATGAAACCCCTGATGTGTGGATAGTAGTAATCCAACTGTCAATGGGAAAGAGTCAAAAGTTGATGATTCAAAATTGTCCTTGGTTGGTTAACTCAAGGGGAGCACATGGGAAAACAACAACACTAGAATTACATCAGATCAGCCAAGAGCAAGACAAGAAATGTCACCTCACCAATGTTGCATAGAGGCCTATAAAGCTACATGAGTGGAAAGAGCAACTGCTAATTACAAATGAGAAAGAGGTGCAAGTCCCAATTGAGTTGGATAGCTCAAAAAGGCTTTATTGAAGGGCGCTCTCTAAGTTTTAAGTGGACACACAAGTCAGATGAAGTAAATATTTTAGGGGATAAATGTACAGTCACTCCTGTGGACTTGCAAGTAGTGAAGAATACCTTGGAAAGGATGAAATCGGAATATCTTCATTTGATTAAAGATAGGGATATGTTTATCAAAATTGTAGAGCTAGTCATAAATGCATCCCAAGAAACGAGGGAAAATGTTGATGAACTCACCTTTGAGCTTAAATCAGTCAAGGACCCTTTAGAGAAAATACTAATGGCATTCTGAGAGGTAGAAGAACAGCTGGTTGCTGCAACATTTTTCTGGGAGCAAGAGAATGAAGCAGGGGCCAAAGAAATTAAGTAGGTAATTGAAGAGCTTGATAGGCTTTAGGAGGATTTCGATTTGAAATTTTTTTCAGGAATGTGTGAAGTTGCAAGCACAGCGTTGGGTGTAATTGAGACAATTGGGCAAGGAATTGGAGGCCAACAAACAAAGCAACTTGAGGACAATTACATAGATTTGGGCCAGCCTGAAGAATGGGTTAAAGAAGGAAACATAAATATTTTCAATCTTTTTCTAGCTTGCATTGGGTTGCTAATAAACCAACCTTTGAGATGAATGCAGGGATGTCTTTTGGTTAAGGTTTTATAGCATGAGATATTATCAAAATAGCGCAATAGAAGCCAACTACCTAAGGATGATAAATTGTAAATTCCCAAGAATGGAATGGGTAAGGGAAAGCCAAGATGATGATTTTTACGTTAATGGAAAAATGAATGTAATCATTATACCCATTCCTTATCCTATTTCCATCATGCTTGGTGATTGGACAAGTTTTATCAAGGTAGAAAATGCCAGGAGTACGTGTTGCTAAACAACCTAGATGGAGATGAGAAAGATGATAAATAGGTGAGAGCAGATGGTCACATGGGGCACAAATACAATTTTTTTTGTATCTGACTCTAAAATGGAACATAAGATTCTTAAGGTGCTACATTAAGCACCCCTAGTGGGACACTCCAAATCCTTCAAAATTGGTAGGGAAAAAGGGAAGAGATTCACTTGGAAGTGCTTCCGAGAGGGTTTTATCAAGCATATTAATGAGTACACTACCTACCATCAAAATGAAGGAGAACATGTCTTTCCTTCAAGTTTGTTGCAACCTTAGTTGATCTACCGTCAAGATTTGGAAAGTGTGTTCCTAGATTCCATCACAAGTAATTGCAAGTAGCATGAGTTATTTTTTGAAAAATTAATTAGGCTACATGGGTTGCCTTAGTAAATGGACAGCAATGGAAATAGCAGAATGGTTAGTTGTTGTTGGTAGGGATTATTCCATTTGATAATGTGCATAGATGGTGGATTACCCCTCACATGGAGAATAGGTGCCATCATGGTCACAAGAGTGATAGGGTCAGGAGAGGGAGCCATCACTAAATGTCTGATTCATTGGAGGAACCTACCTACAAAGGCTGCCACTTGGGAAGAGTTAGGAATGTTGAAACATTTGAGATTGCATCGCTTAAGGACAAACAAATTTTGAGAAGGGCGGATTTGTAATATCTCCTTTTCAATTAAATTGTGTTTCTGTGTTGAAGGTCCATTTCTTATCTCTAGCATTCCCCTTGGTCCAATTTTTTCTTACGTTTTCTTCCTCCTCTTCCCCCATGTGCCTATTTGGTTTGGAAGTTGCTAAGGCTCCATAGGGTTTTAAGCTTTCAAGTTGTAGAAGTGTTGGAGTTAGCCTTCTTGGCATGCCTCTTCTCCCAACTCCTCCTTTCCTTTATTCTTGTTGAAGTATCAGACTTCTCCTTTTTGACATCCCTTGCCTTTGACCCTCACTCTTTTCCCTTGCCTTGTCGGAGAATCAAGCTTCCTCCTACTAGAATGCCTTCCCTCGACTCCTCAACTCTCAGTTTGTGGCATCCATCATGTGGTCTCCTTGACCTTTGAACTTGGACGCTCTTGCCTTTTTGCTCTGTCATTCCTATCTACCCCCTACATGGTTGAGAGTGCCATTAATGGCCAGATGGGACATCATGACTTCTCTAGAAGGGATTATCCCACCAAAAAACATTGTTCAAAATGAAGGGTGCAGATTTATGTATACTTGCAGCTTGAATGATGATAACAACCGTATCTCATTAATGCAATAGTTGAAGTTGGTTGCTATTTCAGAGGTTTTCACGGGCTCTTCTTTGCCTTGCATGCTCAGATTGAAGAGTGCCATTAATGTTGATGATGTAAAGGGCCAATGACCACGGATCTGTTCTCCAGGCCATTCAAATATGCCAAATGAGATATATTTTTGGGTTCTCATTATGCGAGATTATTAGGCATTATTCTCCAAATCAAAACCCTAGCTGACATTGTTCTAAGCACCCATGTTCAAAGAGTTAGATATGAGGACGAAGATCCTCAGATTTGTAGAAGCTAGAGGATGCAAACCCTTTGGTTTCATAAGGCAGAGGATGAAACCCTTTTGCCTGGTCACATGAGTTCACTAGAGGTCTTGTGTTAGCTTCAAGGTTGTGGATCTTAAGCTGTGTGGAGCTGCACATCCTTGTTGTCACGGGAGCGAGTGTGTACTGTGAGATGGTTATGGATATTGGATACTATTGCAATGTTGTATTGTATTTCAGACCAGTTTCATGTAATTTCACAGTGTTGGGTTTGTGTCATTTTGCTGTTTGTTGTGGTTCCTGTGCATAACAATTTACGTGGCTATATTTGTTGTTGTGCAGCATATTTTATAATTAGTTATCTGTCGACTTCATGTATTGGTAAGTCAATTATATTTCACACATTTAATATATAATAAGGGGGTTCTGGTGTTACCTACAATTTGGTATCTTTATTTGTTAATTTGGGTATTACCGTATTAGGGCTGATGTAAATTCGTGAAAGCAGATCAGGACCCTCACCAGTTTAGGGTTAAATCTAATCTGCAATTTGTTGTCTATTTGTGATCGCTACCTGCAATATTAGGCTTTCATATTATTTGGAAGGATGTAAAGTAGATTTTCTCAGTTTGCTAGAGTTGAGCAGAAATCCATTAGGGAAGTCTAAAGTATAATACTAAACCGTAAATGATGTTGTGTGAACATTGATGCATTTTAGGGTAATATAAAGAAGTCTGAGGCATATTTCCGAGCTATTAAGGCTGCTGTGCAAATATTAATATAATCTAGGGTTTCTATGGTTCCAGTTTTAAATATTTAAACTCAAAGTGAATTTGTTGAATATAAAGTTTATTTGCTGAAGGTTTTAATTAAATATTTCCAAGAATATTTTTCTTAGGATATTACATTCGTGCCCAACAACATACTTTGAAAAGGATTCTGTAGCACATCCATCCTGTGTCATAATTGGGAAAAACTTTGCATTCCACAAATAGCTTTGTTGCTTCTGTGAATGATTACATAAATTGCTTTCTTGAATAACTAGTTTGGGGAAAAGCTTCTACCATTGCTTCCCACAGAAGGTACCACCTTTATGGAATGATGATTTTGGATTATCCTCAAGGTCACAGCAAAGAATGGCCCCATAAACATTCCCCATCAATGTACTTCCCAAAGACAATCACAAGTAAAGGACCATTGTTGTCAGATTGTGATTTAATGTCCCGCATACATGAACTCCTACAACCACAAGCATCTAGAACCAATCTGCACTGCACTGGAAAGATTTGAATCATATACAAGTGACTCATTGCCAATTGATGCTCCACTTGCTAAATCACTTGAAAGAATAATTGAAGAAGTTTCCAAAACCTTTTTAGGTTGCCTTAGTGTTGCACCTTTATCTGACTTTACCTCTTCCTTATTTTCAATATTTTCCTTGCTATGCTTTTTAGCTAATGCATGTCTTAACATGACTTCCTTAGTTTATTTTATAAACATTTCTTTTACCATGGGCTTCCAAAGGCACACATGCTTTTATGGACCAATTAGGAACCTGATTTCAAGCTAGTCTTGCCTGCCTTGCTAGCATAATTTTATCAGTATCTTTGGGATACAGATGAAGAAAATGCTCAAATAACCAAGCTCGTAAGACAAAAACTGATTTCAAAACTCCATGCATTTTGTTGAGTCATACCTAGTTGTTGAAGAGCTCCTTGCTGTTGTGGCTGAGGATCTATGAACTGCAGATGAGAGTTTTGACCTTTTTGTGATGACTTGCTTGGTCTAATGTACCTAACTGATCTCAGCTCTGAATCTCTGTCAAGGAGTACTTGCTTGGGTATGAGTGTTTCTGGATATAACTGTGTAATAATTTTTATTATTAACGTTTCGGATCACACTCCATGATCTGTCATAAGGATGAAGAGAGCAAGAGAAGAGAATGAAAAAATGGTAAATTGCAGATCACAACAAACTAAATAGAGGGAGGGAGTGAGGTGATGCAAAAATCAAGACATCACAAAGGTTCTTAGAAAAGAAGAAAAAACAAAGAGAGAAACTTGCTACAAAAATTAAGGACAGAATGGATCAAAGAAAGAGTAAAAAACAATTAAAAAACATTAAATGGTGAGATACATAAATATAAATAGGCGTACATGAGTGAAAAAATAAATTAGAAATAAGAAAGAAAAAGAAAATGCAAAGATTAAGAAGCATAAGAACCCAAAGAATGGT
>VDFB02344125.1:0-12780 GCA_007258455.2 Sequoia sempervirens
AAACAAAATTTGATGAGACTCTAGTTTGCACCATCTTCAAATTCCTCATGGTTTAGCCGCTATAGGTGCCCAAATGTGAAGATTTAGTTAAAAATAATAATTTCAGTGTCCAGTTTGGCCAAAAATTGTAAACCACTATTATGGGATTTCTACCAAAGACAAAACAGGGCTAGGCTATAGGGAAAACTTAAAAGAGGAAGCTACTCAAGGAGTTGTCAAAAGAATCTTACAGCTATAGGCTAGTGAAGATCATGAAACAGATTCTAATGAATATAAATGGGACTCTCTCTTTGAGGAATCTTTCCATGACAAAGAGATCGATGTAATCCAAAAGTATACACCAATATGTATGAAAGGACAAAGTTCTAGTTCTAGAGCACTCGAATTTGGATCACAATATATCGTTGACTCCAGTGACGACAATAATTCTTTGAGCGAGATAGACACATCGAAAGAAAGTAACATCTTAGAACTCATTGGACAATTTGACAACATGGCTATCCTAATGCTTACACCTTATGGCCTTGACCAATCTAATGATTCCTTGTCCTTAAAGCATCCTAAACTAATTGATTGGGATCAAAATGAGTTGCTTGACATACCCACCTTTCCAAATGATGATACCCTTGTGAACTTCCTATGTTCTGATGATCCTGACACATTCTACCATTGAATCTTAGAACGAAGCTCCTGACGAAGGGAGTGTTAAACCTTTCAGCTGCAAAATGAAAAATATAAGAAATGGATCTAATAGTGAAAACCATCTTATGGCACTATTAAATTAGGAAAAAGTAAAAACAAAGAGTGTATCTCAAGGTGAAAACCTCCTTGAGGCACCAAGAGATGGAAGGTTTGACACTCTCCCAAAACACTATCAAGAGAGATCTTCAGTGCTAATAGAACCTACACAATACATCAATGTTGGTACACCTGAGGTAGTGCAGACCCTACATTTAGCATAATCCATGACATAAGAGGAAAAACATCTTTTCACAAAATTCTTTGAGGAGAGGAAAATCAACTTTTCTTGGTCATATGTTGATATGACAGGCATAGATCCAAAACTCATTATGCATCATTTATCATTACCACCTGGCATGAAACCGGTAAAGCAAAAACTGAGAAAGATGCATCCCCATAGCACCTTTCTGGTGAAAGTTAAGTTGAAAAAGCTATTAGATGCATGATTCATAAGATCTATTGACTATTCCAAGTGGATATCAAACATTGTTCCGGTATCCAAACCAAATAAGAGCATCAGGATATGCACAAACTTCAAAGATCTTAACAAAGCATGTCTGAAAGATGATTTTCCCCTACTTACATTGATCTGATTGTAGACTTGACTACTGGGCATGAAATGTTATCACTTATGGATGGATTTTTAGGATACAACCAAATAAAGAGAACACCTGAAGATCAAGATAAAATGGCCTTCACATGTCCTTAGGGAACTTTTTGTTGGAATGTGATGCCTTTTGGGTTGAAAAATGTTGGAGCTACATATCAGAGGGCTATGACTACCATCAAATTTCATGACATGATGCATACTTTTATGGAAGGCTATGTGGATGATCTATTGGAAAAATCCTACACTAGAGAAGGACACTTAGAGATTCTAGAAAAAAATTCTTCACAAGATTGGAGAAATTTAAGGTAAGGTTAAATCCCAAGAAATGTGTGTTCAGGTTAAATTTCCATCTATTATATCATTAGGATGGTAAATGGTTATGTGATCAATTACTCCTTTATTGAGAAAGCTTGCTTAGCGGTTGTATTTGCTACACAACAATTGAGGCATTACATGTTGACTCACACCATTAAACTCATTGCCAAAATTGACCCATTAAAGTACTTACTCAGCAAAGCTGCTTTGACAAGGAGGTTAGCCAAATGGGTTGTGATATTGAGTGAGTTTGATATCCAGTATGTGGACAGGAAAGCAATCAAAGGTCAAGCCATAGTAGATCAACTAGCTGAAGCACCATTTCCAGATAACAATCCAATGAACATTGAATTACCTGATAATGATATCCTAGCCATATCTACACAACAATGGCTACTATACTTTGATGGATCTTATACACAACATGGATCAGGCACAGGAATCTTGTTTCTCATGCCGCAAGGATACACAATTCCTAAATCCTACAAATTAATGTTCCCTTGCACCAAAAACATAGCTGAATATGAAGCATTGATCATTAGAATCAAGATAGCTTTTGAATGGAAAATCACATAATTGCTAGTCTATGGTGACTCACAACTAGTCATCATCCAATTCAACGATGATTATGAAACAAAGGATGACAAGTTGTTGCCCTACAAAAGGATGGTGGATGATTTCAAAAAGTACTTTCTTGAGATCAAGTTTGCACAAGTTCCCAGAATATAAAACAAAGATGCAGATGCAATGGCCAAAATTGCTTCTCTCTTGTAGATACCTGAACAAAGAAGACATTATGAATTCATGGTACAAGTGTCCAACCTAGCTTATGAAGATCTAGAATCCCAAGTGATATGTCATATTGTTGACCCTCAAAATTCCCTCTATGGAGAGATCCATACCTACTTGCAAGACAATATCCTTCCAATTAACTTATCCTAAAACCAAAAACGAAACTTCATTTGACAAGTGGCTCGCCACACCCTAATCGTTGATGTACATTATAGACAAGGATTGGATGGTACTCTTCTTCGGTGTCCAGAACGTAATGAAGTTGAAACTGCTTTACAAGAGGTTCGTGAAGGTATCTGTGGCACACATTCACGTGGCTTAACCTTAGCTAAGAAATTTTTAGGATTGGGGTATTACTAGCCGAATATGGAGAAAGAGTCATTTCAATATGTCAAAAGGTGTTCCAAATATCAGATTCATGGAAACTTGATACATGCACCTGCATAAGAGTTGCATCCTTTCATAGCTACATGGCCTTTTTGTTAGTGGGGATTGGACCTTGTAGGTAAGATTCACCCCTCTTCCTCCAATAGACATAAGTTTATAATCATAGCCACATAATACTTCACCAAGTGGATTGATGTTGTTCCTCTAATCACCATCACCAGAAAAAAAATCTCATCATTCATCCTGAATTATCTCATATGTTGGTATGGTGTTCCTCAATCTATCATTAGAGACAATGGTCGTCCCTTTAAAAATCAATATGTTCAAGAGCTCTGTGAAAGATTCCATATCCAACATTGGTTTTCTACACCTTACTATCCCCAAGGGAATGGCCAAGCAGAGGCCTCAAACAAGACTATTCTAAAGATTTTGAAGAAAACTGTTAATGAAGCTAGATGTGATTGGCATGTTCAACTAAACCCGGCATTGTGGGCTTAGAAAACCAGTATCTGTACCCTGACAAGAGCAACACTCTATTCTCTTGTATATGGATCATAAGCTATTCTACCTATTGAGGTTGAGATACCATCCCTGTGTGTGTCACTTAAAGGTATGATTTCAGATGAGGATTATAGAGTATCTAGGATACAAGAATTAAAACTATTGGATGAACGCCAGAAACATGTAGTTGATCATCTAAAAGCTTATCAACAAAGGATATCTGGGAGCTACAATCATAGAGTATTACTTAGAGCATTTTAGGTGGGCGACTTAGTATTAAAAGAAAATCCCCGTAATCAACAAGATCAAGAGAAGAAGGGAAAATTTGAACCTAACTGGCTGGGTCCCTTTGTTATAGTATCAATCTTCGGATTAGGAGCATATCAGTTGTCCACACTAGAAGGGGATCTATTTGACGAACCCCTAAACAATGTGCATCTCAAAAGGTTTTACACCTAGCTCATCCAGTTCATTGGTCAAGATCCTGAAATAATACCAAAAACATAAAAAAATGTCCTGAAGAAATATCAAAAATAAAATTAAAAAATGCAAAATTCCAAAAAAAAGAAAAAGAAAAAAGAAGATGAAAGAGTCATCCTCTAGCGAAAACCACTTCAGTGGCGCTTTGGGAAAGTACCTTGGTGAAAACTGGGAAAATAGGCACCTTGTGTAAAATAAGCACTCTTCATCTATCTTGGGTTACGTGACTTTCTCTGCATCATTTATCCATCATGCTTCCATGTTCGCATCATAGCTTGATCTAGTGTTTGTATCAAGGTACTCCCCTAGCATTACTCATCCCATTCTAAAAATTAGTTTGTCTTATCATATCACACTGGGGGAATGTCCTACATTAGATTGGATTCTTGTACATTCTCAAGGTTAGAAAATTGAAAATCCCCAAAACATTCAAAATAGATCAAAATCCAAAAATAGGTTAAAAAGTCAAGAAGTCAAAAACATAGTCGTCCTTTGAACTATGTTGTCTCTAAGCTTTGAATGTAGGCAAGGGTGCTCTTTGATTATCCCTGAGACATTTGATTCAGTATTTTCAATGTTCGCTTTGTTCATATTTTCATTTTGGTCATGTCATCAGTTGAACTACGAGGTCTCTGCGTGTATAACGTAGGCAAGGCTAATCTGTTGATCAACCCATGAGGCCCCTAGGATAGGTCTTTAGGTTAGGTCTTGGTCGTCATGGTCACGTCACACCCTGCATTCACTAGGGGAAAATAAACTTTGAGCTTGAACCAACAAGAAAACAGTCGTCAGACTAAAGTTATAAACACAAACTTCAAATGGATGATGATCTTTCTAAATCAAGGGTTTATCACATTAAACACGAAAGTTCAATTTGTTCTACTTTGATTTTTGATATCATATCTCTTGAGTCCTCAATGATGTATCAAACTAGAGGAGCAAGGAATGAGTATGATTTTTATTTATCTGTTGTTTGTGAGTTTATCATTATTACTACACAAGTTGTCGTGAGCCGTGCACTAAAAAGTATCACTGATGACATTCTGAATTTGCATAGGAAAAAGATTAACAGTTGATTGTTTACGCAAGCAATGTTCAGGTCATCTCAATTTAATTATACTTAGATGCTTGTGTTAACTTGCAATTTTAAAACATCATGGAAGTAGTACTCAGGTCATCTTGGTCTAAAATATGCCATCGATGCTTGTACTCACTTTCAACATTTTAAAGGCCCAATGATGATAAAAAGCATGACAAATTGGTTAATCTAAATGACAACTTTTGAAAACAAGATTTTCATTGTTAAGTTAGACTACATTCATGTTAGTATTGCATGTGTATTTATGGGGTTTTTTAATGCTGAAACAATTCCACAATGGTGTCATCTCTATTATTAATGGATTGAGTACATTGGACATTAATAAAAAACACATCATTCTCATTTAGTGAAACATTAGTTGCATCATCATTTGCATATCTTGGAAAACATTCTCATTTCATCTACATCCATATATTCCATCATGATATTTGCATCAAAAAATATAAAAGAAAGGACATACATTGCATATCATTTTCAACATCATGTCATCCACTACGCTTAAATAAGTGAATCTCTTCAGATTTCCAAGAAGTTGGGAAATATGTTAGAGTTATGAAGCTTAAAAGATCAATCTATTATAATCTTCCCACAACTTTTGGAAGTTGGACAGACTCACTTATTCAAGCTTAAGGCATTAAACATTTGCAATCATAATCATTACATCACATTGCATCATCATAATAAATCACATCACATTGCATAATCATAATTCATTCATCGCATTGCATAATCATTATCATCATCTAGAAATTAAATAAAGTCACAACATTGCATATCATAATAGGGAAATCAAGTGCATTTCAACATTTAGATCATAATCACCGCTGCATATCATATATCATCAAAAAAGTCATAAATGTCCACGTGTACAAGGGTATCCAAAAAGTAGGATGAGATACATCAAAATCCAAAAAGGAAATGTATCATGGGAATCACGTCCTCAATATTAGAAAAAGGTGTATACACAATGTCCAAGGAACATCACAAAATGCTATGTCGAACTCCCACCAAATGTTGTTGCTCTCATGGAACTAGTACCCCCTCTACCCGACGGACTTGCACCCGGATCTCTCCTATCTCCAGGAAATGGCTACATGACATCCATTCTAGCAGTCCAAGAATGAGATATGAGAGAACGAGATTGTACAAAACTCTCTTGTCACTCAGGAGGAACCAACTCTTGATATTTACCTCTGTAAAACTACAACTCTTGAGAAATGTGTCAGATCTCTCTGAAGAAATCTGTTGTACCTATAGATGGTGTCATCTGCTATATCCTCTTAGCAATGACCACAGCTTGCTCTGTCTGGTGTCTGAAGGCCTCCCTCTCTAATGTAAGTATGATCATCTATGCCTGCAACTATTGTATCTGTTTCCTATATGTCCCTCTATCAGTCCTCAAAATATCAATCTGTGCCTGAAATTATCCTAACTCATCCTGAAGGGACAAAATTTGTGCTCGAGCCTATGCTATCTCAATGTGATGTGAGGGTATCCCAATATGAATCCTCAAAAGTGCCATCTAAGCTATGATGCCGCTCCTCCTGCACCTCAGAACTGCAAAATCCAATAGATGACTGTCGTTGGCCCCAACATCATCATCCACTATACCACCATCACTCTCCCCAGCATCATCACCTCTACAAGCACCCTCTGCACCACCCTCATCACCTCTACAAACACCATCCTCACCACCATCATCTTCTCCTCTATCTCCATCAACTAGTAGTACTATCTCCTTTGGATGAGTAAACCTAAGAAAAGGATGCATGTGGAAGAACTCTTAATAATCCTCAGTCATCCCAGCGTTTGTAATATACAAAACATAATCCCATAAACTAGGGGTCAAGGTATAATAATCTGTACAGGTTGTCGCATATGATACACATGTGCCCCACTCTAAAACATCATGTCATCGACGTGCATAATGGGAGACTCCTAGGGGCATCCCCTAAACTCATCCAAACTGTCGGCATACTTTCAAATACAAGTAGTGCTCAAGAACAACAGGTGTGCGCCTAATCAGATAGTAGGATAATAGTATATATGGCATCTCCAGTTGATGCAATGGCCACTGCTCACAATCTAAGTACGGTCGCCATGTGACAGTCTCCAAATCATCCAAAACATGCCTCCAATAAGCAACCTTTCCCAACTTATGCTGGACATGTGGACCACTATAACTAAAAACATAGGATCTCCTGGGAGGTCAATGTCTCTCTCCCATGTGTCGAGTGATGGCTATATGCTCCCATGCCAAAGTCTGTAGTAATGTGACACCACATGACAAACTTATCACATCGTAATAGACAACCTCATGCAAATATCAATATAAGTGGGCTAAGAACCCCAAGCATACCTTGTACCATCAAGTGTCATCCTCAATAGCACACCACCCCAACCTACTGAAAATCCCTTTGACCTAGATCAGGACAAAGGAATCCACCAATGAATCCGGAAAACACACATGACAAAGGAGCATATTTGTTGATCATCTCTATCCAAGGGATCCATCAGCCCATAACATAATAATCTCAACATAATCTCTGCAATGTAGCTATCCCACCCTGCTCTCTCTTATCATACACTACTATCTCTCCCATCACTAGGAACTGTAGAATACGATAGACATCCTCAGGAGTCACAGTCATCTCTCTAATTGGTAAATGAAATGTGTTATGATCACTATTCCATCTTTGGCCAAAGCTGTCAATAAACCTCTGTTGATTCTATATTGTGGAATTTCGAACAAGGAAGTCAACCCACAATGGGAGATAATCTCTAAGTCAGCTGATGACAACTGACAGACCATGTTCCAAGTCTTTGGGAATTGCTCCCGAGACTAGAGTATATCTCCATCTCCCTAATCATGAATACAAATCAGTCAATTAATGTCATGTTCACTCAAAATCATCAGTCAATCAAACTAATGTACAGTCATTCAAATCCACTCAATCAAAACAACCAACATCTTGATCAATGGGTATGTGCAGGATCATGATGGGCCAAAAAGTGGTAATATGATGGGTATGTGGCTGACGACTTTTTTTAACCCAAAATTGATGAAATGAAAAGGGTTTTTAAAGGAGATTATCATCTTTCCACCAATAAAAATTATGCTTTACTTTGAATTTAATAAGTAATTATTATTCATTTTCTATTTGAATTACGACTAAAGTCCTGATTGATAGGCTGATTGAAAAATATCTATAGCTTTCAAATGGTATCACATTTTTTTAATCCAAAACATGTGCCACATTCTATGCTTCGCATACTATAGGATTAAAAAAATAAAAAATGAATTTCATGAAGTTTTGACCAAGTTAAGGTGGTCATACATACGAGTTTTTTATATTTTTTAAAGGTTGTAATCAAAAATTCATAATTAATTATTTACTTGGAAACAAATTACAAAAAAAATGCATCACATCCGGACATGAGTCCTCTACTTATATATAAAAGTTTATAAAAAAAATATTATAATTTTATTTTGGTTAGGGTGGTTAGACACTTCCTATTTTTTTTTTTTTCTATTGCATTGAAATTTCAAATTTTCACCAAATACTTTTTTTAAAAAACAAACCTAGAAGTTTAGAAACTACATTAAATTTTCTATAGATTCTGTTTTTACATATTTTTGAAATAATATAGATAACTTATTCAAATTTTTACATCAAGTTGCCTAACTCTGATTTTCTATTTTTTTTTTGCCACTTAAGGGCCTATTTTTTCCATGATGATCTTGCACATACCCTAATCCTACCCATCATTCCTAGCATATCATGAGGATGATCTGCTATCAATCCTACCCATCGTTCTTCACCTATCATGAGGATGATTGCTATCAATCCTATCATCGTTCCTCGCCTATCATGAGGATGATATGCTATCAATCTTACCCATCACTTGTCACCTATCATGAGGACAATCTGCTATCAATCCTACCCATCGTTCCTCACCTATCATGAGGATGATATGCTATCAATCTTACCCATTGTTCCTCACCTATCATGAAGACAATTTTCTATCAATCCTACCCATCGTTCCTTGCCTATCATGAGGATGATATGCTATCAATCCTATCATCATTCCTCACCTATCATGAGCATGACATGCTATCAATCTTACCCATTGTTCCTCGCCTATCATGAGGATGATCTACTATCAATCAACCCATCGTTCCTCTCCTATCATGAGGATGATATGCTATCAATCCTATTATCATTCCTCACCTATCATTAGGATGATACAACACTGGTTCTATCATTTGATTCTCACCTATCATGATATCAAATCATCACACAAAACATCAATCAAACACTGCACATACCAAAATCTGATTGAAATCAATCCAAAACATGACAAACCAACGACTCCTAGGCTTCAAGGACATCTTGCGAACATCACCTTGAAGGATTTCCACAATCACACCCTGCAAAATGGGTCAAATGACAAGCTAAACCACTTCAAATCACCAAAAATGAAAACTTTCCAAGGCAACAAGAGGCGCCATTTGGGACCCCAAAGGTGCCAAAATAGAATATGCAACTCAAAACAAGGGTTAAAAGGATTACAAGAGGCACCACTTGGGACCCCAAAGGCACCAAAATAGTGTTGGAGCACAAAACATGCATTTTCTAGGCTTACAAGAGGTGCCACTTGGGACCCCAAAGGCACCAAAACTCTAAAAAGGCTCAAAAACATCAATTTTAATGTTGCAAGAGGCACCATTTGGGACCCCAAAGGTACCAAAACTCTTAAAACACATGAAAAATTGAATTTCAAGCTTACAAGAGGTGCCATTCAAGACCCCAAAGGTGTCAAAACTCTTAAACATGCTCAAAAGCACTTTAAAATGACAAAAACATCCCCTGAAAGTGCATCAATAGCATCCCATAAGCTACAATATCTATCTATGACATTCAAAATGCTTCTAAAACACAAGAAAATGACTAACAAAGAGGTTTCTCGTAAAGCATACCATAGGTCCAGAGGCAACAGGCTAATCAGGTTGGGGAAGACGCTCAAAATGATGCTTCTGGTATGAGATCACCATCTTCCTCCAAGCTCTCCAATCTTCAACTTCTCCAAACTCAAAATGTGCAAGTGAATCCCATTTTACCTATTTTCACCTTTTTGGGGTAAAATGGAGGGAATTATGGTGGGATTTATTTCCCATTTTTACCACAAAGGAGGGGTAATTAATCAACACTATTCAAAGAAAGAGCTTGCAATGAACTTTCAAGAGATAAATCGTCTCTGACATTAAACCTTCACCAAATTGACATTGGATCATTATTGCATCATCACAGCACTTATTACATCATTCAACACTTCATTTTCTCATCCTTGTATTCACTGATTTATCTCTCGAGGGGGCATAATATCCATCAATACCTAAAATTCAAAATTTGGGGCATCAAAATCTCACATCATCTGAATATCAACATCAAAATATTCTTTGAAGTAACATGTAAACACATCACTTCAAAGAGGGGAAAAATGTATACACCTGAAAATGGTCATCACATTCAATTAATTAAATACAACCTATTTGATTAATGCTTCGACTACATATAAATAAGGTCTTACTTTATTTATATTGTTCACTTTCCTTTTAATTCTCCTAATTCAAATTCTTCTAAATTAAATAAACAAAAACCCTAAACGTGTTTATTTAATTAATCTTCCCTAATCCTAATTAAGAATTAGAGCACATTTCTACAACTTTTTTATGTGCCACCTCATAAAGGTCACATGAAAATAAATAAGCCTAACTATTAATTAGAATTATCCTCACACACTTCCACCAATAAGAAAAAGCACATGGCTTTATTCCCTCACACACTTCCACCAATATGAAAAAGCACATGACTTTATTCCCCCACACTTCCAACAAATTTAGAGCACATGGGTCTTTGTTTCACACACTTGGAATCTCATGCATTTGGCATGCTTCCAATTGGTCAAGGGGATTCTCTTCACACACATAGCATGTTGTCCTTGGTCAAGGGGGCATTTCTTCTAAATTAAATAAACAAAAAACCCTAAACATGTTTATTTAATTAATCTTCCCTAATCCTGATTAAGAATTAGAGCACATTTCTACAAAATTGTTATGTTCCACCTCATAAAGGACACATGAAAATAAATAAGCCTAATTATTAATTAGAATTATCCTCACACACTTCCACCAATAAGAAAAAGCACATGGCTTTATTCCCTCACACACTTCCACCAATAAGAAAAAGCACATGGCTTTATTCCCCCACACTTCCAACAAATTTGGAGCACATGGGTCTTTGTTTCACACACCTGGAATTTCATACATTTGGCATGCTTCCAATTGGTCAAGGGGATTCTCTTCACACACATGGCATGTCGTCCTTGTTCAAGGGGACAACATCCTGATTCCTTTCATCTCCACCATTTATCTTGTCTCCTTTGAATCTAAACTTTTAATAGGTGCCACCTCACAAAATGCTTGCAAAACTCTATAAATACACCCCTCATCCTTTGCATTATCATCCACCTTTTGAGTAATGTTATAATTCTATTTTGAAATACAAATCGGAATAGTGTTATAATGCCATTTTCCATCCACACTTTGAGTATTGTTACCCTGCAATTTTTTCGTAGGAGCTTGGAGCTTTCATGGAGTCTTATACTTAGCTTTCATATCATATGTTACTTTTCATTCTCATATTAGATTAATTAGTTGCTTCATAGTTACATTTTATCATCTCCATTGCATCATAGTTACATTTTAGGTTAGTTTGTTTTATGTTTGCATTTGAGCATATGCATAATCATAGATAGCTCATTATATTTGGATATCATCTCAGTCATCTCCACTTGTTGATCCATCACCAACATCATCCTTCGTTTATCATTGCATTCATCATCAATTCCATCATCTTGTTTCATTTAAGAGCATAACATTAACCCTCCCACCACACATTTGCACATAGAAATCATCTTAGCTTTCTATTAAGCATAAAATCTTTTTTTCTAGGTAGTCATTTTAAGAACCTTTGTGCTCATAGAAATCTGAGGGCCAAATAGTTTAATAAATCCCTAGAATTAGAGAACAATTATATGTATTTGAAAATTTTGATTGTATTATGAAATAGATTAGTTTTACTTGCTTCAAACTTTGAATGTAAATCATTTTATGAAGGTTTGTGTTGACATTAGAATGATATCCTAAATCACTCTACACATTTCGACACATGCACACTACCATTTGGACTAGATTTTCTCTTGAACACCCATTTACGTCCAACAAGTTTTTGTCCTTTAGGAAAAGGTACCAAATCCCATGCATCATTTTTATTCAACAAAACAATTTCTTCATCCATGGTTTTCATCCAAGAATCTGCATCACTCATACCCATAGCCTCTCTAATAGTCCTAGGCTTATTAGTGTTAGCAATCAAAGCAAAAATAGAACTGGAATCCAACAATGAATAACTAAACCTTTTAGGTGAATATCCAAACCTATCAAATTGCTACCTATCTCTCATAAACCTCCTTACTTGTTGAGGTTGAGGTTCTTCTTCTTCATAACTTTCATATCTTCTCAAGATCTCCTTATCATCAAGTCCATTTTGGGCTTCTGGTTCAAATTTCTTAGAGTCAAGAGGAAGCTGAACCACATATTCTTTCTTTCTTTTTTCTTTTGTAGGATGCAAAATAGTGGAAGAAGATTTCATCTCTCTGAAGATAACACTTTAACTATAGGGAACCTTTTTGGTCACTTGATCCAAAAGTTTGTACCCTTTCACACCAATGCCATATCCAATGAAGATACACTTGACAACCTTGTTTACCAACTTCAACCTTTTCTCCCTTG
>VDFB02344125.1:12880-54092 GCA_007258455.2 Sequoia sempervirens
TACTACTGCATTGAAATTCCCCAAATTTTCACCAAATTTTTAGATTTTTTTTTTAAACAAACCTAGTAGTTTAGAAACTACATTCAATTTGTTATAGATTCTATTCTTACATATTTTTGAAATAATATAAATAACTTATTCAAATTTTTACGTCAAGTTTCCTAACTCTAATTTTTTTGAAGTTTTTGCCACTTAAGGGCCTATTTTTTCCATGATGATTTTGCACATACCCTATGTCAAGGATATTGAGAAAATTGTTGAAGAAAGAGTTGCAGGTTCCCAGTGGAACAATGAAGGTCATGAAGGTGTCTTGCTCAGTACATTGATGATAAATCATTGTGGATTAAATGGCTTATTTCTTAGAGTATCTAGTTTATCCACCAGAATTTTCAGAGGTCCGTGTGAAGTTTTTATCATGTTATGAACAGATGTGTTCTAACAAATTTTCTTTGGTTTTAGATAGTATTCTTGAGTGAAGTTCATGTGATTCTAGTAATCTATGTTTCTATGGATGTTTCTTTGTTGGTTCTTATTGCTTGTAGATGCTTCTAGATCATTTTCTATCTTTTTGGCATGTTTGCATTGATCAGTGTGTTCGTGGTCAAAGATTTTTCTCATTTGTGTTCTGGTTTTCATGTTCTTGGCTGACATGGTGGTTGTAATGTGTTGTGGATCCTTGGAGATGAAAATTTGAATATTTTGCATGCTTGAGGATGTTGTTTTGGGTCAAAACATAATATTGGCCAATGGTGTTTGATTTGCATTGAAAATTTATTTGTAAATTAGTGTCGACATTGCATATATATTTTATATTTTCATATTTCTTTTGGCCAACGAAGTTGTTGATGAAATTCATGTTCTAGATATATATAAGAGTGATTGTTTGAGAAAAGTGTAGTGTGAGTGCATAAGTGTGTGAGAGTAGAGGAAGAGCATATGTGTGAATAATGATCTAATCATTCGATTGCAGAGCAGAGTGTGAAGAATTTTTGAGTGAAGTGTGAAGGAGTATTTTTGTGCTTAACTAGAACTGTAATCGAGATTTTGGAGAAGCTATTGTCTTAGTTCATACCCTACATATCTAATTCATATTTCTCTTCTTTGGAAAGTGAGCTCTAGGTAGTTTTCATGAATGCATGTGCATTTCTATTCTTCTCTATACTTTTAACAGGGTATAATATTGTGGACTAACATCCATCATGGTTTTTACCCTAACAAGGTTTCCACATGAAATAAAATCTTGGTGTTCTCTTTATTTTTGATGTGTTGATTTTTTATTGTTTATTGTTCTTGCATCAAATTTGTGATTAAGTTTGAAAAATTTAAATAATATGTGACAACTATTCACCCCCCCTCTCATTTGTTTTTCCTTGTTTTACCAACAATTTGTTACAAAATTTTGAGTCATTTACCATTGATAACATCCCACAAAAGGATAATCGACATGCGAATGCAATGGTGAGTGTCACTTCTCTTATATCACCTCAAGATACTTCAAAATATTTCACATTTACAATTCATCCCATCATGAAACCTTTAATCGATGATAAATGGGAAGACATGTTAATGACTACTGAGGAAGACACGAGTGAATGGTATGATGCAATATTTAATTATTTCAAAAATGATACCTTTCTCAAGTGGATAACCAAGAACTTCTGAGCCCATTTACGTAGGCTTCCATCTAAGTATATCATTCTTGCTAACGTGTTGTATTGGAAATCATTCCATGGTCTCTTACTTTGATGCCTAAAAAAATCAAAGATACCCATAGCCCTTGAGCAAGCCCATGTAGGTGCTTGTGGTGGTCATTTTGGAGGAAAAATATTGGTTCAAAAATTCATCTGTATTGGATACTATTGTAGAAATATGGAACAATATTGCTTCGATTACATTAGAAAATGACACAAATGTTAGGAAAACAACAACTTAAACCATACTCCTACTTGTGAACTTCAAGTTTAAGTTCCAATACGGCCCTTTGTGATTTGGGGCTTAGAGATTATTTGAAAGATATCACCACCCTCTTCCATTGAATATACATTTATCATCACTACAACTGATTACTTTACAAAATTGGTCGAGGCCATTCCCCTTCAATCCACAATAGCTGAGGTAATATGTCATTTCATATTGGAACATATTATTGCTTGCTTTGGCATTCCTTCCATATTAGTTTCTAATAATGGTACTCTATTTAAGAACAACATTGTGAAGAAATTCTTAGAAACATTCAACATACAACATCACTTTTTAGCACCTTATTACCTACAATCTAACAGTCAAGCTAAATCAATTAATAAGGTTATTGAAAAAATCCTTAAAAAACTATAAACAAGCACCATAAGTATTGACATGTACACAATTAAATTGTGTGCTATGGGCATATCACACCAGTGTTAAATCCTCTATAGGAACTACACCTTACAATCTTGTATATGGCAGTGAGGCAATAATGCCCTTGGAGTTAGAAATTACTATGTTAAGAATTTGTCTTCAAGGACTTATTGAGAATAGAAATTATAAAGAGCGATGACTACATCAGCTTGAAATGCTCGATGGAACAGTGCATCAACAATCTCGAACATCTTTAGGCTTATGGTAAATGGAAACAACACTATTACAATCTCACTGTCATTCCTCACACATTCAACAAAGGTGATTTAGTCCCATCTTGAAAATCAATACAACATCAATACCGATCCAAATGAAAGAGGAAAATTTAGTCCTAATTGGTTAGGACCATACATCGTTGACAAAAGCTTTGGGTCTGGTGCCTATATCTTAACAGAACTCTATGCCACACCTCTCAAGGAACCTATCAATGTTGCACATTTGTGTCGGTATTATGTCTAATCCCTTTGAATAGTATGAATGATAAAACAGTGTTGTTAGAGATATTGGATTATATTCTATATGCTTTTGCTTTGCTTTGTTCTTGAAAAATAGTTATGTGTATGTCTTGAGTACTAAAGTGATTATTTAATTCATTCTATAGTTACTTTAGGTTTCATACTATTCAAATTAATTTGTGTGTTATGTTAATTTAGATCATAAATGCATTTAATTTAGCATAACAAAATCACCATGTCGTATCTAAAAGAAACTATAGCAAGTTTTAATTAGATCACGTAAGCTTTGTTAAATCATGAAGACATTAATTAAGTAATCTTGCAAAGGTTATTTCATTAATCACATTGCCATTAACATTCCACAAATAGAGACAAGTAATAAAACATCAAATTCTCACACACACATACATGTACATATATATATAAATTCTTATGTACATGTCATCACAATATACAATATCACTGAGGTTTGTGGATACTAGACCCCTCAGGATCTAGTAGTCATGTTTTTCTAGTAGCAGTATGTCGGGTGATGATAGTATGTGATCGCGATCGTGATCAACTAAATTCTGAGTTCAAACTCTAAGCCTTGTATCTCTCCTAGGGCCTCCTGATGCTCCCCTACTATTTGATCCCTCTGCACCTAAAGTTGAGCTATCTTTGAATCTAGTCTCTTGAACTCTGCTAGAGTTTGGGACAATTGTGCATCTGTTCTAGTATCAGCTTGGTGGACTCGTCTCCTTAAACTCTCATATCTAGCTTGTAATCTTGCAAATGGCTTGAGTGAATCCTGGTCCTCATCCATAATGGGTGGGGGAACATATTCTAAGTCCATCTCCTCCTCATTGATAGATGCTAGCACAATCTTTGTAGCTGCTTGACGGTAGAGATCCTACCAATCTCTTGTAGCTCTTGTAAGGTATAAACAATACACAATCAATACACACTCATGTATATATATATATAAAACAAAAGCATAAAGCACATGCATAAATACAATATCATCACCTATATCTCTGGTAGGATTTCAAATATTAACCTATGGAAGATGTGCTAGCCTCTCCATGACTATGGGTACTGATGCCTATTGTGGTAGTTGCGCATGATCTAGTCATACGAATGGGTGAGGGATCTTCCCCCTCCTGTCGATTCTTAGCCGGTGCCTCATCATCCTTGCTCAGGAGTGGCTCCTCCTCCTCATCCTCCTCCTAGTCCTCCTATTCCTCATCCTCCTCCTCTTTGTCCTGGCCATCATAGTTCAGGATCTACATCCTCATCATACTCCTCATCAATGACATTTGTAAATATGTCTATAGCCCTATACTGTGTCTCATCGGTTCTCTCCTCTCTATCATCTCCCTCATCTGGTAGTGGTCCTGCATCCCCTACAATCTCATTAATTGGATATAAATGAGTTGATCATGATACTATTCACCACTCCTCATACTCACATGTGGCACGGCGTCTTCCATATCAGAGATTGCAATCTCATTATGATTCGAGTACTAGGAGTCACTCTCGACAACATTGTCTAGAGTGAGTTGTACTATATCACTTGGTCTCTAAGAACTCCACATTGATGTCCTGAAAAAGGGTCATTCCCTAGGTGGTCTCTAAATCTTCCCAAACTATCCCATGACTTGATCATAGTAGAAGGGACGTACTACATGATCATTTCTACCAACCAAAAATTTGTCTAACTGTAATCTCCTAAACTGCCTCGTGTGATTTGGCCACTAAAGTGTCAGCTGATAAGGTCTCCATATGATCTCATCCTCCTTCAGTAGGTCAAATCTCACTCTCCAAAATTGTAAATCCCCATACTACAACAATTGTCCTAGAGGATAGCCAAAGGCCCGAGGATACCCCACTACTATCAGACATGGGAAGCCGGTAGGTTTGGTACATGTGATATGCTCAAGGAACCAAACCTATAGAAGTGTCTAGTGTACAATGTTGTCCACCTCCTGAAATATGAACCATCCAAGATCATGGTATAAATGTGCCAGGATACAGTGCCTCCAGGTGTATACTATCCTATGCTCTGCCATCTCACATACCAAGTGAACTAGTCCTCCCTCTAGATGTGTTGCACACCCATCTAGGATGAGTACTAATGAAACTGTGTGCATCATAATCCATCTCAGCACTAGAGGTCATGAATATAATAGCATTGCAAGATCAATTCATCCTCTCACCCGCTCATCATGCACTGGCCCATCTAGACAATACTGCATATTGTCCTTCTGCTCATATAATGTACGATCTCTCTAGAAGCATACTTGCTCTCCTTGGCATACTTGCTCTCCTCGAATATGAACTCAGAAGATATAGTGGATTTCCTCTAGAATAATTGTCATCTCACCAGTCAAAAGGTGCATTGTGTGCATCATAATCCATCTCACCATCGGAGCTCATGAATATAACAACATCGCAAGATCAATCCATCCTCTCACCCACTCATCATGCACTAGCCCATCTAGACAATATTGCATATTGGCCTTCTCCTCATAGAATGTACTATCTACATCCTAGCGCTTGGCTAGCGCCATCAACATAGCATCATGGTACCTCATGGGGGGCATGAGCAGGGAAAACTTTAGTGGGGAATCTTTGTCAATTGGCTAATAATTGAAATCGGGACTTCCAAAAATGGTGAATAGTACAAGCTAAAAAGGATGTTGAATCACCAGGTTTTTACAAAAAAAAAATTGTCTCAATTAATTCACCTATGTAAATGATGCATCATTGGAACTGATTCGCCAGTAGTTTATACTATAATTAAAAATATTAATTAAATTTTCAAGTAATATTATGTTACTACCATTAATTTTGGGGCAATATCACCACAATAATAAATTAGCAATTAAATTTAGGGATACTTTAGCATTGAATATGGCTTTTATTTATTGTCATTGAATCATCAATTACCTTTTAAATAAGATGGTTGTAGGTTGATTGCGTGCCCTAATACACATGCTCCTTTTAAAAGACTTGTGGATGCCCAAAATTTGTTTTGGTCCACATGATTAAACCTAATCGTGTGGCCCAAAAAACAATTTAGGCCTCAACAAGCCTTTTTAAAGGCATGTGTGTATTAGGTCACAGAATCAACCTGTAGCCATTTGATTAAAAAGCTAATTAATGGTCTTCATTTTTAGCTTGTCACCAAAAACTTGAACCTTTTAACCTATGTTGCACGGTTCTGGAAGTTTGAAACTAGGCGACAATGTGTTGGTTGAGGGATCACTGACTTCTCTAACCTTAGAACCTTTTCGCGGTGCTTGAAAGATTCTTAACTTCCCAATTGGTCGATCTTCTATGTTATCACGATGTCTTGGAGTTTCCTAACCTCCAACTGGGCGAAAAGCCAATGGATGGTGGGACTACTCTGTTTGGATGGTGATGACTGTGTACATCAGTGACTTGGATACTGACAGATGTGGGGACCACTTGGAGGTTGGGAGTTAAATATTTAAGTCTTTTTTGGGAGACTTGTTGCAAATATTGTAGATTCCCATCTTGATTCTTCAGAATTGCACAAGTGGTGTACACGTGTCTTGGTGGAGACCACAAGGAATGATCAATAGTTTGGTGTGATAGTCAAAGGTGATGAACGAGTGATGTGTCAACACGTGGCACAATTTCATTTGTTGATTTTACATTGCTATTGTAAATCAACAATCATTAGAAAATTTTAAAAGGAGAGATTCACCATTGTAATTAATATTTTTAGTGATTATTCGCTAGCATTCACCAATATGATTATTATTTTTTACCAGTTATTCATTAAGATTCACCAAGATTTTATAATTTCTTTTAATAATGTGCATAAATTCATGAGGAAAATTAATTTTTTTTTTCAAATAAAAGGAAATATTTTTCAATATTTTACACCTTCACCAAGGGGGGGGGGATATATTGGGAATACCTCATTCAATGTAGCATAGTACTTGAAAATTCCCTATGATATGATTTTCCTTATTCGATGTGGCTAGATTGCTACCTTGATTCCACCTCTGTAAGGAAAGAAAAATAAAGGGGATGCATACATCTACCCTCAAATTTGATTTATAGAAGTTGCATAAGAGGATTTTTTGACAACTAATGAATTTGTGTTGCAGGATGTCATTCCTAATGTTGTGGTTTTGTAGATAAATATACTAGGGGAATCATTCTCCCATCTTTTGAATGAATATCCTTTATGAAATAAAATGTACTATTTAGAGTCCTTTAGCTTACATATGCATGTAGAGCCATATGGGTGCTAAAGTGGGGGCTAATTGTGGACACAAAAAATTTACTCCCTTCTTGGTGAAAGTATAATCCTTGGTCTAATTTGGTCATATTTTAGGTAACCTTGCATTAATCATCCTTTAAATCAACATTTATAGGCCCCTAAGACCCATTATTTTGGACCTTAAGGCTTATTCCACTCACAAATCATATAAATCATAATATAGATTACAAAATGGTGGACTCACTATCCACAAAGAAAGAATGGCTCATTACTAGTAGCTCAAATTGCCAAGGGCTCACTACCCAGAATAGAAAAGGATAGAGGAAATGGTGAATCACTGCCAAAATGAACTTTGAATAATGCATTTGTGACATGACAAAGATACAAATCCAATTAAGCTCTAAAAATTCACTTAACATACTTCATACTTCACCACTACACCTTACACACTTCACTATACATCAGATTTCACACACACATGCCCTACACACACTTATCTCATCATTCACACAATGAATCAAACTTGCATATATACCACCACCAACCAAAACATCAATTAGGTCAACCTAATTGCATGAACTATGTACCACATAACTTGTTGGCTTAAAAATTAACACGCATGCCTTGCGAAAAGAACCAAAATGTGTACACCTCCAAAGTAGGTCAGCATGACCCATAATCACTCCCATAAATTCACTCCTTACATGATTCAACTCCACACAACCCTAAAATCCTTAGGTCGGCACCACATAGAAAAAATGGTGAGGTAACAACTAAATGAACCAAATGTTCATTCACAACATCTGCAAACATTTCCTCAAAAACCCATAGCATATATTCATCAACGATGGAATGAAAAGCATTCCAATATCCACTTTATACCAGTAACATTGTCATTACAAATATCAATACACTATCAACATTATATTCAATTATGGAATACATACAACCTTGAAACTTTGGATCTAAATACCTTCAATACACATCATCAACACCTCAAAACTACATGATGAGATATCTAGTAGTAGAGCAATGCAAACCATAAAACTTGTTCATTGTAACACTAAAATTGCACTCTAAGACTTAGCCAATTATCAAATTCAAAGCACTATTTCAAGCAAGATTTAAGTGTCAAGATCCACATCCATTGAAGCCAATTCATGCAAGTTGTAGATTTACATTCTAAGGTTTATTCAAGGGTTTGTTGAGTGGTAACATTGCTTTGTTCATTCTTCATTCCCTCTTTCATGATTTTATTTCTTTCAAGGTTTGATTACCAAAATGGGGTTTGACCAAGGAAAACCCCTATTCACAACAAACAAACAAGTTTTCCTTCTTATCTTTTGTTCACAAATTTATGAGGAAATTTTTTTGAAGATCTCTTGAAGAGAAAATTTGAAGATCAAGGAATTTATTTTCGACATTCTGACATTCCCACTTGGAAAAATTGGAAGATTAAAATCTATATCAAAGGCTCTTGAGAGTTGCAGGAAATCCTTGACATTGGATCGATTCACCCTTGGGCGAATGAGTCCCAGTTAGCCTTGGAAATCCAACTTTTGGTGACTAGTAAACTTAGTTATACCCTTCCCAGATCTGCAATTTAACTTTTGGTTCTAATTATTTTGAGATTATTATTGTTGTTTCAAGTTTAATTTGGCATAATTGGGTTAGTTTACTATGTTTATTTTTTCTCCCAAAATTTCCTAGTGAACTTGACCCCATTCCTCCAGTCATAAGGAAATTTGCAAATTCACACCTTGAGTTGACTCACCTAAGGGTTGTAAGTGAATCCTTTGTGTAGATCTCATTTCTTAATGAAATAAGTAAGATAGGTTTATCATACCCCTCTTCTCACACCCATAACCTATTTTTGACCTTTTCATTTTGATGAACATGACTTTTGAGCATTGTATCTTTTTGATGTCGGAGTCTATTTCAGCCCTAGGTCTAGATTTTCATTCATTTGCATTACATTACACTGAATTGAATCTCATTTAGGGTTTATTAGCATGCATTATTTTTCATCTCATTTATGGTTTTGGGATTACATTTTGGCATTCTTTAAATATGGAAAATACAAAAAAAAGTCATTTTGAAAAGCATTTACATAACATTGCATCACAATTCATTTACATTTGAAAATTGAATCAAAATTCCACATCAAATTAGGCCTCCTATCTTGTCATTTATCATTATTTTGTATTTGCATTTAGAATTAAATTTATAGACAATTCAAACTATAACCACCAGTCTTAGTCCACAACCTGAGAACCATAGAAATCCACTCTAAAATCTATAAATTCATTTTCCAAATCCCTCAGCTAGGACTCATTTTCCCATGGGCGAATGAGTCCCTAATTAGGGCCCTTTGATGCATTTCTGGACATCAAAATATCTATTTCTATGTTCTATTTTTTTAATTTCAAATTTTCATTACAATTTGTAGAATTTTTGTTATCTCAAATTGATCATATTAAGCTTCATTTGATAAATTCAATGCATTATGTGAATTCAAAATAACATTTACATGACATCATTTTCATGTTTTTGCATAGCATAATCAAAAAATTATCTTGCTTAAGATCTAAAAATTTGTAATCCCTTTACATTTCAATTCATTCTTTAATAATGTACATGTGAATTGGTAATATGTGGAAGTCTTTAATCTCTTTGGTTGATGTTTCAAGTTATGTTTTTGGAAATGATTCTAATGCAATATAACCTAATCATGCTCAATCCACTCCTAATGAATGTCCTCATCAAGTTGACATCATTAGAGAAGATGATGACAACATCCATGAATTCATAAACACTTGGCTTGACAACCTTGAGAAAAATGTATCATTTTACCCTTCCATGCAACAACCAACACCTCTTACTTTCCTACAACTTGAGATGTTTTGTATTTTACATAATGAGATTGAGTCACAAACCAAGCATAAACATGCAATAGTAAGTGAACCTAGTTCCTCTAACCAAGTACATACCTATCCATCCCACATTCATAAAGTGACCAACACACCCATAAACCTAGAAGAGACTTATGGACAAGGATTTAAGATCTTAACTAAGCAAGGATGTTACATAAATAATGATAATGAAATTCACAAAATTTTACAAAAAATCCCAATTGAAGATACTAAACCTATTGAGAATATCACAATCCTTCTCCCCCTGTATCTTCTAAGTATACAAGTGTCCTCCTTCATAATGATGACAAGGATGATAGGATCATTTTAGGTCCTGCTTCGAATTCACCTCAACAAGATCCTCAAACAAGAAAGAAATATAAACCTTATAAACTCATAAAGTTGTCATTTCTACATACTAAAACACAAATTTAAGAAAAAAAAATGGAACACCTTCTTCATTTAGGGTGGATTTCATTGCCACCTCCTAGTAAAAGAAAAAAGCCTAAGAATATGAGTTATTATGCATATCATAGAACTCTTGGGTGTATTACTGATGAGTGTCATGCCTTAAACATAATACTGCATGATTTTAATCCTAATGATCATGGTTTTCATGACAAAATAGTTGGATAGCAATTACACAAACTTTTCTCCTTGCCATGTGTAGTGTAGGAAAAAGCATCCCTTTTTCACACTTAATTTGGAAATTAGTTAATATTAAAATAAACTAAATGATGCCTAAATTTAGTGTTGTAATATGTATTTTACATATTCACATTAAATTTAGGGCCTTATTAAATAAAATGGATTTAATTGTGCCTTATTTTTGGTGTTGTAAAGTGTATTTTTACATTTTCACATTTATCAAGGGATTTATTAATTATTTGAAGTTAATTTACCTTAATTGGCCACTTTAATTCAAATCCAAGCCTAATTAATTATATTTTCCAAGGGATAAAGCCTGAAACTCATAAATACCATTACATAACACTTAATCTTGAAGAATGTATGTCCTAGGCAAGTGACCTAGAACTCATTCACCATAGGGAAAATGGGTCCTCACTTAGGCCTAGGATCTAAATTCAAACTATGTTTTTGGTATTATTTTAATGATTTGAAATCAATAATTCAATGTCAACTTATGATATTTGAATTTTAGGATATTACGGTAACTTATATATAAATATAAGGTTGATTCATTAGGTCTCCTCTAGAATTTTCAAGAAAGCATTCCTAATAGCATGTTTATGAGATTGAAAGTCAATATTATTGTCAAGAGAATTCAAGAGAATATTTCTTCGTCCTTTTTTGCATAAATCAAGATCCAAGCATTATGTCAAAGTTATGTGGAGTCATGCATATTTTTAGACCCAATATGTTGATGTAGGTTTCATGATTCAATCAAGCATTCAAAGTATCATTTCAAAAAAAGATTCAAATTAAAGATCCATACCCATTGAATCCATTTAATGCAAGTTTTTGACCTCCATTATCAAAGGTTCAAGAAAAAGTTTGATTAGTTGTGACATAGAGTTGTTCATTCATTACTCCTTTCATGATTTTATTCATTTCAAGGTTTAATTACCAAAACAGGGTTTGACCAAGGAAAATACCCATTCCCTAATAAAATAAAAAATTTCTCTCTTGATGCGTGTTTTTAGATTTTAGGTGGGAGATCTATTGAAGAACAAAAATTGCAAAGTTGTCAAAGTTGTCACCTTTTTGTGCAAAATCACTGGAATTGACCTTCGATATTTATTTCCATCTTTTCGACTACAATATTTGAGAATCTAGGAGTATAGACACAAGAGAAAAAAACCTAGAAATATATTTTCAGGAGCCCTAGCCAAGACTCATTCACCATAGGGTGAACGATTCCTCAATTAGCCTTGAAATGGGACTTTTAGTGTGAGGTATGCAAGATTTATCTCTTCAAGATTCTCCCTAAATTTTTGAGGTTTCATCAATATTTTTTTGAGCTATTTTAAATATTTCTCCCCAAAGTGTTATTTAACTTATACCCCTTGTCCTAGCATAAAAGGGAAATTTGCAAATTCACACCTTGATCTAATTCACCTACCTTGGGTTGATAGTCATTTCATTATGTGGATCTCATTTCCTAACGAGATTAGGGAACTAGGACCCATTTTCCCTCTTTGGATCCACTTTTTCATTTTGGGAAATTCCCCTATCCTCTTTTTTGATGTTTCACCATGTAATAGTTGCGGGATAATAGCATACTCACTATTACACGCTTTATATTTATTGAAATCATTTTTGCAAGGAGCTCATTCTCACCACCCATCTCAACTTATCCTTGTCCTGCACTTATTGGGGGAAAGGGGTTAGATATCCTTGTCCTAGTTCAACACTTGATGTTGTCCCTTTGGCTAGTTCTTTGCCCTCCACATATGATGAACAAGATTGGGATGAAAATGAACTATATAGGTTGACTCACATGTGCCTTACTAGTATTATTCTTTATTTTATTTTTCATGTTTCTTCGTGTGATTTCATTTACATAATGTGATCCCCCATATTGTTCTATTTGATGTATCTCTTCACGTGCAATTCTTTAGTTGTATCCACTTTCTTCTATATGTCATGAACATTTATCATTTATTTTTGTCTTGCATTTTCCTTTTTGGGATGATGTAAGGCGTCAAGACGTTTAGGTCTCTTCCATGTTGAGCCAAAAGCTTTTTATTTTTTCTTTTTCTCTCTATGTGCCATTCTTCATGTTCTATGAGTTATTTTGGGCATGATGACATTTTTTAGCTCTATAATATCATTGTAGCAAAGACATATTGACCCTAAATCCATGGATCCTTATGTGTTTGGGATTTCATTTTGGGGGAAACCCCTTCCTCTCTTTCATGACCTATCTTAATTTGGAAACATATGACTTGGCATAGGGCTTTCTGAATAAGCTCTTGTGTCTCCTTTATTGTTAGCATTTATCATTTTCTACTTTAAAGTAAATTGCTCACAACATGGTGTTTAGCAATTTATTTAAAGTAGGGGCATACATTGGCATTATTATTTTTTATTTTTTTTCCATTCCTTATATTTCATTGTGTGATCCTTGTAATTCTTGCAATGTGTATTTCTGATGGTGGTATTAATGGGTTTTATGTCCACTAGGAGTGTGACCTTTCTTGGCATACAATATTCCTCTTAATGGCGATGTGATGTGTTACATTTCCTAGGTTGTGAATCTTTTATCCTTAACTTTTCCTCTCTTGGAGACATTAGGCACGATCTTCCCTAAGAGGATACCTTGCACAAACTAAGCGAAATCCATTTGAACATGGTTACTTTCATTTTTGTTCATAAGTGTTCAACATAATGCAACTTTCTAACCTTGTGAATCTCAAACCCTTTCCAAGGCCACCAAGCATAACACACTTTGCTTGCTAGTGGAGCCTTGCCTTGTTTGTTCATAGGTGCTTAGCATAACACAACTTGTTAGGCCTTATTAATCTTGAAGTTTTTATTTTTTTGTATGGTTCCTTACTGAAGTTATTGGAGATATAGCTTTGGTATGGTATGGGAGCCTAATAATATTCTCTCATTTACCACCCCTTTTGTTTTTTTTTTAATTTTTTTGTGCCTTATTGAAGTTATCAAAGGAATAAATTTGGTATGGTATGAGATCCTAATAAGATCTCATTTGCCACCCTTGGGGGATCACCTAGTGGATGACCAAAGTTCCATTAGCTCATGTGAGCATGTGTGTTGTTTTCATAGTGGACAACTAGGGTTCCGCTTGTGAACATTTTTGGACAAACAACTAAGGCATGTTCCACATCACGTTGGACAATTGAGGCTTGATCCTCCCTTTTTGTTTTTAACTTTTCTTTAAGTATTTTAGATTGTATGATTGAGTATCTTGTTGTTGTTGCATATATATGTTTTCAATGTCTACATAGAGTGAGTTTGACACAAGGTGATCCTCTCACTAAAGTGAGGGCTAAATGTAGTGACAAAAAATATATCCCATTACATTTTCTCACTTGTTTGGGCCTTCCTAGTTAATTTTGGCTTAGTTGTGACTTAATTTAGTGTTATAAGGTGTATCCCTTTACACTTTCACACTTATTTAGGGCTCCCTTAATTAATTGATCTGAATTTTTCCTTAATTGGCCCTCTAATTCATTTACCAATCCTATTAATTACATTTTTTGAAAAGGAAACATGACATTCATTAATGCATTAACATAACACTTCTCATTGAGCAATGTGTGTCCTAGATTTATGGACCTGGTACCCATTCACCTATGGTTGAATGGATCCACCCTAGAACTTAGGACCTAAATTTAAATTATGTTTTTGGTGGTATTTTAATGATTTCAAATCTATGATTCAATGTTAGCTTGTGATGTTTGGGTTTTGAGAAATTAAGGATACTCATCTATAAATATAAGGTTATTTCACTATGTTTTACCTAGAAGATTTTAAGAAGCATTCCTAGAGAAAATATTGTGATCAAAGGCATTCAATAGTAGATTTATCAGAGTTTTATTGTAGCATTCGAGATTCAATTGTCATGTCAAAGTATTCTTCCATCATGCATTTTTTTGGAGCTAACATTCTGATGTAGGTTTCATGATCAAATCAAGCATTGAAAGCACTCTTTCAAGAAATATTCAAGTGTCAAGATCCAAATCCATTGAATCCATTTCATGCAAGTTGTAGATTTACATTCCAAGGTGTATTCAAGGGTTTGTTGAGTGGGAACATTTATTTGTTCATTGTTCATTCCCTCTTTCATGATTCTATTCATTTAAGGTTTGATTACCAAAATGGGGTTTGACTAAGGAAAGCACCCATTCACCAAAAATAATAAATTTTTCCTTTTTATCTCATGTTTGTAGATTTAGGTCGAAGAAACCTTGAAGATCTCTTGAAGAGAAAATATGAAGTTGACAAAGTTGCAAAAGTTGTCATAAAAGTTTTCATCAAATAGAAACTCATCTACAAAATTTATTTTTGACATTCTGACACTACCACATGGAAAAATTGGAAGATTTAGATTTGTATAAGAGGCTCTCGAGAGTTATAGTAAATCCCTAATAGTGGACCCATTCACCCATGGGTGAGTGAGTGTGGTGCATTGGCATCATGGCAATTTTGCTTGAATGTTGTCATTAGGTGTCTAGGTTGGTGTTTTGTGTGTTTTTGTCACTTCGTTGATGTAATAAGGTCGAATGAATACCATTTGCAATGTATTTGTGTCATGTAGGGTCTTTTTGGTATGTTTTGTAGAAGTTGTCAAAATGTTGCAAAAGTACTTTGAAACTTTGCAAAAGTTTGCATTGTGAAGATGAATGGTTACCTATTTGAAATTCAATTGTAGACTGTTGGAATTTAGTTGAAACCTATTTAAAAATCCTCACAAACATTGAGGTAAGGTTGTTGAAGCATTTGGAGGATAAATAATAAGTAATATCTTTATTTTTCTACATATTTTTAGTGTTTTTGTAGTTCCTTAGTTCTATACAACCCTGTATAGTTGTGTGATGAGCTAAAACTCATGTAATTTGTTCAAGTTATGAATCCTCTACAAGTTTTCCCTGGTGTGGTTGAAGTTCATTGAGAAATAAGTGATTTTCAAGGATTTATTTGCAGACCACTTATAAACCCTAGTTTCAAGGGTTTGAAGTTAAGAAATGTGAATAACAACCCATTACATTATTGAATCTTGGCCACAATAGGTGGAATGGAGGATTTTTTATTTATTTTTTAAATGTTTTTGTTATCTTTTGGAGCATGGGATGGAGTTTGGAGGGTTTTTGTTTGAGCCCTAGCCTAACTTCTTCATGTGTTAGGCTTACATAGAGTAGTGATAGTGTAGGACAACAATTTTTAAGTGTTGGTTGGTGATGAAACTTGTTGAATTGGACCCTATGTGACATGTGAAAACCATTGCTAAAGTTTTTTGATATATGGAAATTGAATCCTTGTAGTTGCTTTAGAAAATTGGGCTAATTAACCTTGTTTTTGGTGTATCAAACCTAATTTAAGGAACTTGGTCCAAAACAACCTTAGCCATAAAAGAGATATTTTGAATTTTTGCTGTTAGTGTAGGCTTTTTTTATTTTCCTTATGTTAGGGAATATTTATTTTTCCTACACATTATTATTTAAGCTTGCTTAGGTTTATTAGATGTGGTAATATGAGGACATGTAACGAAATACAACAACTACACATGTCACACTCTCCACACATGGGTAGTTAAGTTACACATCCTTTCTTGGCTTGTTGTGCCACCTCTCATAACCACTATTTTGTATTTACCTAAGTAGTTTATGGGGTAGTTGGGTTTCTCACCCTCTTTTGGTTTTATGTGCCACCTCTCTCTTGTCTTCACTTGAGGAGGTTATGCCACATGTTTTGTCATTTACCAAGTAGGTAAAACCTCCCACCTTTTATGGGTAGTAGGAGTTAATGCACCTCTTGGAAGTATTTTCACCACCTTCCTATATAAGCAAGGCTTCATATGTACTTTGCCATATTCAATTTGGCATTCTTGTATCTTAATGATAGCATAATATTTCTGCCATTTCTCTCTTGTGGAAGTCATTTTGTCTTGCAGGTGATTCTGGGGTGTTTGAGGAGTTCACCATAAACTCCTACATTTTCCTAATGGGTGTTTGCAAAGGTGTTGGTCTTGTGGTGAAACGGACTTCTCTAAAAGATGTGATTGAAAAACTAGTTTTGGAGACCTAGAAGTTGAAAACAAGTGATATTGTGCAAACCATTATTTTTGGAGTCTTGAGGATTAAGAGGTACTTGAATTGTGTTAGTTTAGAATATTCCACCCCTACTCTACATTAGGTGGTATCAAAGCATAGGTTTTGATTGAAAGTGGAAAAGTGAATAAGAATTGGCATAATCAAGATGCCTCCAATGAACAATCCAATGACCAAAGAGGTTAAAGAACTAAAAGAACAATTTCTCCAAAAGGAGAGGCTCTATAAGGAGACTCAAGAAGCAACCCTTACCAGAATAGAAGCCCTAGAGAAGAGCCAAATAAGAGGTATGGTCAATGGTGACCAAAGTGATAAGGAGGATGAGGGTGAGAATGAGAACCCTCCAATAGGAGTCCATGATGAGGAGGAATTGGACCCTAAGTAAATGGGAATGGTTAAGATGCTAAAGGTTGTCAAGGGGGATGGTATTCCAAAGGTGAAAGTTGAAGTTCCTATGTATGGTGGTAAGATGGACAGTGAGGAAGTTTTTGATTGGATAGATGCTTTATACAACTAGTTCTTTGAATCTGAGGAGATACAAGAGGATAACAAGGTGAAATTTTCAAAAACCAAACTAAAGGGAACTACCTTAACGTGGTGGAACTATGTCCAAGGAGAAAGAGTCAAGAAGGGAAAGGCAAAGATCAATTCATGGGACCAGATGGTAGCGAAAGTGAAAGTACAATTCCTATCTACAAATTATGCAATACAAACCTTCAGGAAGCTACAAAATTTAAAGAAAAAGGAGTTAGATGTGATGGCATATACTAAGTAATTCCATAAACTAAGTATTAAGGCATGACATACAGAGGATGAGGTAGAAAAGGTTGCAAGGTACTTAAATGGCCGTAGACTCATTATACAAGATTAGATTGGTCTCACAACTCCTAGTACAGTTGAGGAGTGCTTCCAATTAGCAATCAAGGTAGATGAAATAATCAAAAGAAGACAAGAATAGTGAGGAAGAGGAAGAGGGAAAAAATTTAGAGGTAGAGGAAACTTTGGTGCAAGAGGGCAATCACAAAAGCAACAAGGTGAATCAAGCAACCATCAAGAGAAAAGTGGCGAGTCAAGTGGCAAAGGTAAATTCAGAGGAAGAAGATTTGTGGTAGAGAAAGGTTTTTTGGACAAGAGAGAGGATCCAATACCTTCTTAGGCATATGCTACAACTACAATCAATTTTGAAACCCAACTCGGAAGTTCCTGGATAAACAAGCATCAAGTTCTCATGGTGGTGAGTGAAGGACTCAAATTATGCATGAAGAGGACACTGAAAGTGTTAATTCTCCATCTCAGCACGCTGCCCCTAAGGTAGGTGAGTCATTAATGATGAGGAGAACATGTATTAAAGTTCCTACAACCAAAGAATCTCCACAAAGGAAATCCTTGTTCAAAAATATATCCAAGTCACATGCAAAGGTATGCAAAGTAGTTGTAGATTTAGGTTCTACTAATAATTTGGTGTCTTTAAAATGGTTGAAAAATTGAATATGAAAATAATTCCTTGCCCCACACCATACAAAGTGTCATGGCTAAACAAAGGTCAAAAAGTCTTGGTAAATGAGTAGTCATGGGTAGAGTTCAATATTGGGGGGTATAATGAGAAAAACCTTTGTGACATCATCCCCATGGATGTTTGTCACTTGCTGCTAGGAAGGTGCTAGTAGTATGACAGAAAGGCCAAGCATGATGGCCATAAGAATTTCTATGTGATAGATAAGGATGGTACCTCATACACTTTGACACCCCTACAATATGAAGAGTTTGACAAGCAAGTTGGTTCTAGTGTCATGGTAGTAGGAGAGAAGGAGTTTTTGAAAACTTTGAAGGATGAAGGAGGTCAAGGATTTTCCTTAGTGATTAGACCTAAGTCCAAGTCTGTTTTAGCAATAAATAAGTTGGAAGGAATACCTAGTGAAGTTCAAGCCTTGCTAGAGAAATACAAAGACATTGGAGTGGATGAGTTGCTAATTTCTTTGTCTCCAATGAGAGATTTCAGTCTTCATATAGACCTGATCTCTGGTTCTAATTTTTCAAATAAGGCTACATAGAAGATGACCCCTAAACAAAATGAAGAAATAAGGAAACAAGTTGAAGAATTATTGGATAAAGGCCTAATTAGGGAAAGCTTGAGCCCTTGTGTTTTCCTTATAGTTTTATCTCCTAAAATGGATGGGGATTGGAGGATATGTACTGACTCAAGGGCCATAAACAAAATAACCATTAGATATAGGTTCCCAGTTCCTAGGATGGAAGATTTAATGGACTGCTTGGGAGGTCCATATTATTTCTCAAAGATTGACTTGAAAAGTGGGTAACGTCGGATTAGGATAATGGAAGGTGATGAATAGAAAACTACATTTAAAACTAATGAAGACCTATATGAATGGATGGTGATGCCCTTTGGACTGTCAAATGCTCTGAGTACCTTTATGAGACTTATGAATGAAGTGTTGAATCCATTTATTGCTAAATTTTTTGTTGTATATTTAGATGATATACTTGTGTTTAGAAAAACAAAGGAAGAACACTGGGAACACCTTGATATGGTTTTGCAGAGGTTAGATGAGCAAAAATTGATAATAAATCTCAAAAAAGTGTGAATTTATGAAAGAAGAACTAACATATCTTTGTTTTGTGATCTCCAAGGGTTCATTGAAGATGGATCCCACCAAAGTCGAGGAAATACTTAGTTGGACAACTCCAAGGTCAGTAGGAGAGGTAAGAAGCTTTCATGGGCTTGCAAGTTTCTATAGAAAATTCATCAAGAATTTTAATCACATCTGCTCACCTATCATTGACACCATTAAGGGAGACAAAAGAAAGAAATTTTAGTGGACTAATGAGGTAGAGAAGAGCTTTGAATATCTGAAAACTAGAGTGGCACAACAACCAATCCTTGCTTTACCTGATTTCATTAAGGTTTTCACCATAGTGTGATGCAAGTGGTTTTGCAATAGGTGCAGTGTTAAGCCAAGAAGGTAGACTATTGGATTTCTTTAGTGAAAACCTTAATGAACATAAAAGGAAGTATTCATCATATGATCTAGAGTTGTATGAAATGGTGCAGGCTCTTAAGAAGTGGAGGAACTACCTTTTTCCCAAGGAATTCTTAGTGTTCACCAACAATCAAGCCTTGCAATTTTTGAACAGTCAAGATAAATTGGATCACAAGCATGCAAAGTGTGTTGAATATTTGTAGAGCTATACATTCAACATCAAACACAAGAAAGGCCAAGACAACAAGGTTGTTGATGCTCTAAGCTAGAGGTCAATGCTAGTACATGAGATAAAACTTTAGAGCATGGGAATAGATGCATTGAGGGACATGTATGCTGAAGATGATGACTTTAAGGACGTATTTTCTGTTTGTAATTAGTTTAAAGATACTTTCCATGATGAGTATTCTAATTTTTTGTTGCAAGATGGGTTTTTATTTAAAGGAGCTCAGTTATGTATACCAAGGTGCTTTATGAGACAAAATTTTATAAAGGAGAAACATTGTGGAAGTCTTGGAGGGAATTTTGGGATTGACAAAACATTGGATCAAGTAAGAAGGTTCTATTTTTGGCCAAAAATGCAAGTAGATGTGAGGAATTTTGTTGAAAGTTGCACAATCTACCAAAGAGCCAAGGGTTCTACTTCTAATGCATGACTATATCAGCCATTACCAATTCCTAATAGGCCATGGGAGATTTTAAGCATGGATTTTGTATTAGGGTTGCCAAGAACTCAAAGGGGATATGATAGTGTATTTGTTGTGGTTGATAGCTTCAATAAAATGGATCATTTCATTCCTTGCAAGTGTACAAATGATGCTTCTCATATTTCAGGGTTGTTTTTTAAAGAAATAGTGAGGATTGATGGTCTTCCACTAACAATTTTTTTAGATAGGGACTCAAAGTTTATTGGTCATTTTCGGAGGACACTTTAGAGGAAGCTTGGAACCAATTTGACTTTTAGTATTTCCTACCATCCACAAATAGATGGGTAGGTTGAAGTGGTGAATAGATCACTTGGTAACCTCTTGAGATGTCTCACAAAGGAGCATGGGAAACAATGGGACTTATTTCTTCCTCAAGATAAATATGCTTACAATGATTCAGTCAATTGAAGCATAGGGAAAAGTCCTTTTGAAGTGATGTATGGCTTGAAACCAAGAGTGGTGCAGGAGCACCTAGGTCTTGAAAAGCCTTCAAAAGGATAATATGTTAAATTTGAAATGTTCAAGTGAAATCATGTGTCAAATCCATGTAAAGGTTAATTCTAATGTATTCAACTCATGTAAATGGGTTTAAAGTGGGAAAAGTGGGAAAAAAGGTGTAAAACTTGCATTATTTCCATATTGTCACAAATTGTTAAGTTGTCAAAAAGAAAGATAAGAGTAAAAGGGTAGTTTACACTAATGGGGGAGTTGAGATGATAGTTACTAAGAAGGAAAAACTATAAAAAGGCCTTGTAAGACATGGAAAAAGGGACTTCTTGTATTCTTATAACAAATTTTTTGAATAAAACCTCCCTTTTTTTGAACTTGCAGCATTCTTCCACAATTTCTATCTTTATATTGATAGCATAGGAATAAAAAGAGTTAAATTATAGTTTGATTTCATTTAGGAATGAGTTAGTTTTCCTCTCAAAGAGTTTGGGAGGTTAGGTTTGAGAAAGAAAAGAAGAAAAGGCAATTTTCCTATACCCGGATAGTGATCTCCTCACTGTGGTTTTGAGAGTCTTTTGAAGAACAAAGACTCCATCCCATCAATGTAGGAGTAGTTGGTCAATGGGATGGAATGAAATGGGTGTTTTCTTACCTTTTTTTTATGTTTTGAGTGTTGACAGGGCAATAGGAGATGAATATACAAGAATATGATGTTGTTTTAGGTTAAAATATGAGTTTTCCTCTTGAATCATGAAGGCTACAAGTAAGGTATGGAAGGATTTTCACATGCACAAGCTTAAAGATGATTTGAAAAACATAAGAAGGCATATTATAAGACAAGTTTCAGGTGGTGGCTGGTGTGTTGGAGGTCTACAAGTGTTTTATTCATGAAACCCTCCCTATTTTTGGAGTTTTCACCCTATAAACAAGGATTTGTTGGTTCAGTAAGTTTTTAAGCCTTTCTACTCTTAAAGACTAAATAATTTTGAGTTTGGAAGCATGAAAAAAGACTATCTAATGTTCTTTGGATTTTTTGTGTTGATAAGAGACCACTTGCTTTGGGAAAATGGGCTAAATGGAGGCTTTTACTAGTGAACAAAATGTTGGTTTTCCTATATTTTGTAAAACAAGTGTAATTGAAATTTGAATATGTTATTTTTGACTAAAAGGGTCTAAGAATCTACATTAATTCTGTAAATTAGATTTGTGATTGAAAAGAAATCACCTAATTCAATGGTCGATTGACCTACTAGAGATATTTGTCATTGACTGCTAAGAACAAACATGTTTGCTTAAACAGTGGAACAGATGGTATTGAGTGCTTGGTTACTGAAAAAATAATTATATGATTGATGATACTATGTTTGGTTAAGGTATAAAAGACATGTATGATGGCTTTTGGAGTTTTAGAGAAGAGTATTCCCTGTTTGTCTAAATGGTGTCTTGACTACAAAATAAGAAAATTTACTCTTTTTATAGTGATGTATGGAATTGTTTCAATCAAAACTTGTTGAACCTTGTGTCTTGAAGGATTGGTGACTAGTTATAGCAAGAAGGTAAGGTATGGATTGACTACCTTGTAAAGTAAGTGAGTGCCTTGGTGAATAAATGAAAGGATGAATTGTTCAAGTGTCAATAATCAGGTTTGATGTTCTTTTGATGTTGTCTGAGTTGTGTTGGATTTGGTATAGATGTGAAGAATTGATCTGCTGGGTGGCTTGTTGATAGTCTTGAAAGGTTAATGGATTTTGTTGACTGAAATAATTTTGTGAAATTGATAGATGAGTTGGTAGAGTTTTTGATGAAAGTTAAGTGAAATGTTGAAGTTTAAACAATTTGTAAGTGCTGGTTGGTGATGAAACTTGTTGAATTGGACCCTATGTGACATGTGAATACCATTGGTGAATATTTTTGGTGTTTTTAGATTGAATTCCTCATAGGTACTTTGGAAAAGTGGGCTAATTGGCCTTGTTTTTGGTGTATCAGACCTAATTTTAGGAACTTGGTCCAAAAAAACCCTATCCATAAAAGAGATGTTTAATTTAAGCCTAATGGGTGTCTAAAAAGGTGTTGTTCTTGTGGTGAAATAGCGTTCTCTAGAAGATGTGTTTGAAAAACTAGGTTTGGAGACCTAGAAGTTGAAAACAAGTGATAAATTGCAAACCACTATTGTTGGAGTCTTGAGGCTTGAGATGTGATTGAATTGTGTTTAATTGTGTTGGTTTAGACTATTCCACCCCTAATCTACATTAGAGTCCCAGTCAACCTTTGAAAAATTACTTTTGGTGATTGGTAGACACATATATGCCCTTCTCAGATCTGTAATTTAACTTCTAGTTTTTCTTATTTTGAGTTTAATATTGTTGTTTCAAGTTTAATTTGGCATAATTTGTTTTTTTTACTATTTTTAGTTTTTCTCCCAAAAATTTCTAGTGAATATGACCCCCATCCTTCAGTCGTAAGTAAATCTATAGATTCACACCTTGAGTTGACTCATCTACTTGGGTTGTAAGACAATTCTTTGTGTGGATCTCATTTCCTAATGAAATAAGGAATCTAGGTTTATCATACCCCTATTTTGGTGCCCCTAACCTATGTTTCTTTTGTTTCAATCTATAATAAGTATTTATCTCAGAAACTATTAGTTGACTGTAAACCTATACAAAATTTTGGTTATGTCATCGAGAGTTTATATGTGACTATGATAGAATCCCCATTAACAATATAAGGATTATAATTAATAGTTTTTTAGAAATATCAGTGACAAGTAGTAATTATACATATTGCCTTAAAATGATAATGTCACTAGAAAATATTTGCATGCTCATTGTGTAAAATAGGTGAGTATTTCATAGATTTGTTGTATATTCTAAATATTAGTCATTTCCTTAAATTCCAAGAAAGAGTGTAAATAAAAGGATTCATATTTCAGGTCAACACATAAAATATACCTAGAAAATAAGTTAATCCAAATTTGTATATGAAATTGAAAATGCTTGAGGTCACTTTTGTAATAATACATTTACGAAAGGTTATTTGTTCAATTGTGGATCTAATTGTAGACAAGGAGATGGCGAATTTGAGAATTGAAATTATATTATGTGATAAATGTAAAATCTAATTTTTAAAAAGTTTGACTATATACCAACTCTTTCAAAAATTACACTGCTTATACACTTGACATAGTGTAGAAGGTTTGACTTGACTAAAATAAATCCAAAACAAAAAACAAAATTACGAAACACATAATTTTCACCATTATACATAATATGAATAAAATTTAATTTTCCAAATACAAATAAATGAATAAATATATATAATAAATTATAGTCATTATATATATATATAATATTTAAAATATATATATATTTTATACTATAATGTATGTAGTTTCACACTACATTAGATTTCACACACACTCTAGACACACTTATATCATCATTTTCACAATGAATCAACCTTCCATATATACCTAAACAAACCAGAACATCAATTTGGTTGGACTAATTGCATGAACCATGTACCACATAAGCTAGAAGCTTAAAAATTTAACACACATGCCTTACAAAAATAAAAAAATGTGTACACCTCCAAAATAAGTTGGAATGACCTATAATCACTCCCATGAATATGCTCCTTGCATACTTCAACTCTACATGACCCCAAAATCCTTAGGTCAGTACCACATAGAAAAACTAGTGTAGTAACAATTGAATGAACAAACTATTCATTCACAACACAATACGTGAAACACAAAAACAATTGCCACTTGGATCACACATGCCTCTAACATATTTAAACACTTACTCAAAAATTTATAGCATTATATTCATTTATGGTGGAATGTGGAGCATTCCAATATGCACTTTGTATAGTAACACTACCATTACAAAGCCCAATAAACTGTCAAATTTTCTTCAACTGTAGAAGACATACAACCTAAGAAATTTGGATCTAAATACCTTCAATACACATCATCAACATCTCAAAGTTGGATGACAAGATATTGCATAGCGGAGCAATGCATAGCACAAAACTAGTTCACTATAAGACTAAAATTCCACTCTAATACTTAGCCGATTATCCACACTATTTGGTCTTCTCCAGACCAACACATTTACATTTCTACAATGGGTTGAAATTAATGAAAACACCATACACCATCCATGTACCATCATTTCCATGTTTCCAGCAACTTCTGGTTGGGCCTCTAGTGGAGGTCCTAGTTAGCCACCTACTGACTCCTCAAGTGGCTCTTATGCTTGGATCTAGTGATCTATCCTACTCGATAAGAAGATAAAGGAAAATATTGCCATGGACAGGATTCTCTTGACACCAATCCAGACCTCGCTAATGTATGGGTAAAATCAAATGATAAGGAACCTCCTCCTACTACTGGCACTCCTCTTGTTGTATAGCTACTTTATCTTCTTTTTTATTTCTCTCTTTCTTGGCTACACCCATGTGACTCTCTGAGGTGTGCCTTCTTACCACCTACCTTTTTTTTTAATATGTGTAATATTAATATTTAATTAATAATAACTGACACTTATTAATTAAAAAACAATAGAAAAAAATTATTTCCAAAAACAAAAAAAACTTCTAGAAATGTTAAACATAGATTTTTGGGACCCTATGGACTACTCTTGCACTTCTAGGGTTTTTCACCTAAAAGGAGAGAGATAGGGCCAAAAATGCTAATGTATCACTCAAATTAGGACATATGCATTGTTTTTTAATGTAAATGAACTTAACTAAATGCAATTGACTAATTTGAATGACTGAAAATGAATGCAAAAATAAGATTTTTACTTCATTTGAAAATATAGTGTTGTTTGCAAAATGGTTAAAATAATGAACAAGAATGCAACTTTTAACCCCAAAAAAAGTTGTTTCTCAAAATATGTGCACCTAGAAAGATATAGAGGATTGGAGAACAATCTAAAAAGTCGATAAAATCTGAACTTGGGCTATTTGGGACTCATTCGCCACCTTGGGTGAATCAGTCCCAGATTAGGACTTTTCTGAACAGAACCTGTTTTCTAACAGCCAGCGATCTGAAACTACATCTAACTCAAATCTGCATCTTAGGGTGGACTCATTCACCATGCATGGTGAATCAATCCTCTTTCTTATTTCTACAATCTCAAAACTTAGATCTATACCTTGATACCTGCACAACAATTTTTTACGAAAACCCAATTTCAAATCTCAAAAAATTCCTGCAAAATAGCATAAAAGAGTTGATCTAATGGGTGGTTTTCCTTAGTCAAACCCCTAGATACGTAATTAAACCTTGAATACAAAAAAAATTGCATAAACCCTAGCCCTAGATGTGTTAAAGACTAGGAAAAGATGAAATGTAAGAAGGGGCCTATTCTATTGTTCTAGAACAAGACATGCAAGAGTTATTGAAATGATGCAAGATCTCAACCCTAGGAAACTTACAACACATGAAACATAGAAATAAGATGACATGCAAATGCTAAACAAACACAATGCAAACCTTAATCTGAAGACAGAGTGAAAACGAAGATGGGATCAATAGGAAACCAAGTCCTTCGGCATGATTTGGTGGCTAGTTGCACCTCTTCACCCTAGATTTCTTCATGATTCACCATAGGAATCCATCATCAACCCTTTGCAATTTTGGATATTGACAAGAAAAATGAGCTTCAAGACTTGCAAAAACCCTATTTTACTGCCCTAAAACTTCAACTTTTGCTAATGAAACTTGTTGTAGAAGACTTTACCCTAAAAATTTCTCTTGAGAGATGGTAAAAGATGATAAAATATTATAGATAGATGTGTAAAATGACTTGAAATGTGTATTTATAAGAAGCAAAACCTTATTTTCCTGTTAATTAGACCTAAGAGGCTAACATTCACTAGAAATAAATGTAAAATTGATTAAATTCCTGCTTAATTTTGAATTTTCCCTCAAAGGGGACTCATTCACCACCCTTGGCGAATGGGTCCTACTAGAGGGTACTCATTCACCGAAGGTGGAAAATGGGTCCCGCTACTGCTATTTGAAGGTGGGTTGTTGGCGTATGATGTCATTACATGCTATTTTTTGAGTTTTATGTTATTTCTCATGTGAATCAGGCCTCTAGATCAAAATTAATAAGTCTAAGGGGCCTATAAATGTTGTTTTGAAGGAGGAATGATGTGAGGGGACTCAAAAGTGGGTCCAATTATGCATGAATTTGTCTCTTTTCTTAAGAGGGTAAAATTTTCTACAACACATTTAGCCCCCACTTTACCACCCATATGACTCTATGTGCATATGTAACCTAAAGGGCTCTAGACGATGGACCTTACTACATAAAAGGATACATATTCAAAAGGATGGGATAACGAAGCCCCCAATGTAGTTATTTGCACAACCACAATACTAGGAACCGTATCCTATAACACACATTCATTAATTGCTCAAAAATCCTTTTATCTAACTCTTAGGAATCCAATTCGAGGGTAGATGTATGCCCCCTTGATTCTGCTTGCTTTATGGATGTGGAATCAAGGTAGCAATCCAACCACGTAGAACAAGATACATCATATCATAGGGAATTTCCAAGTAACATGCCACATAATGATAGAAAAATGATGATTTCAAGTGTGGAATCGCAATTCCAATGCATCAAATGGCGTAGAAAATGGATTACCCTAGCATCTATTATGATGATTTTAAGGAGATATATGTTATGAAGCCTTTAAGAGAAAATAACCCTATGATAATGCGTAACAGTAAGAAGAGGTGAAAAGTGATTAAAGAAAGAGAAAAAAAGTAATTTGTCACTTACTATTCATTGTACCTTCGCGTAGCTTGAAAGCGACGAGTGAGAGAATAACATGCCAAGCATACGGGATTACACACCTTCACGGCTAGATGATCTTCGTGAGCAGGTGGCACACATCGATCTATATCATGAGGTGAGTCGATTCTGTAACTTTTGTGTTGTGATTTGATGGTATTTTAATGATTTTTATGCATGGATAGGTTAATTTATAATTCTTGGAAAATTTTTTGCAAAGTGTCCCCTTTTTTCGCAAAGTGTCCCTATTGTTTGCAAAGTGTCTCATTTCTTTGCAAAGTGTCCCATTTCTTTGTGAAGTGTCCATGTTTCTTTGCAAAATTTCTAAAATGGTTCTAAAGTGTCTAGAGCCATTACGGAAGCACACAAGATCAAATTTAGCACACTTGCATGATGAAAATTATGAAATTTGAAAATATTAGATGAAATTTAGAGCATTTTGTGATGATTTTGATAGGTTCCCACTCGGTCATGGTAGCGGCTAGGGGGAAGACAATTGAAATTTTTGAGAGATCGTGGGCCAAAACTATCAGTGACAAAGGTAGAGCATTTACAGTCAATGGGGATTTATTGGGCATATGTTATGCCACCCATGAGATACCATGATGCCATGTTGATGGCTTTGTGTGAGCATTGGGATGTAGATACCTATACCTTTCATCATCCCATAGGGGAAATGGCCATCACACTCAAAGATGTACACTGCATTCTTTGAGTTCCTATTCAGGGACTGCAAGTGTATTTTCGGAGGGATCGATCATTTCGGGAGAAAAAAGAGATATGCAATATTGTTTTGATGGACCAGTACTTGATGAGAGGATTAGAGCATGGATTGAGCTTCCCATGCTACTAAACTAACGAGCTCCTGTGGTTAGATAAATTATAATGCACACAGTGGCACTAGTTCTAAATCCAAATGGATGAGTGACACACTTGGATGGGGGACTGGTACACCTAATATGAGGGATGTATGAGCAAAGGATAGTATATGCTTGGGGTCGTTGCATTCTAGCACACTTTTATTATAATCTTGGTCAATTTTTATTTCAAGAGATCGATAGTATGGTCCATTATACACTTCTATAGATGTGGTGGCTTGATCATATCACATGTACTAGGCTTGTCAGATACCCTTGTACTCTAGTAGTAGGATACCCATGTGCATTTGGCTATCTGTTGTGACGAATATGGTAGTATGGGAATTTACACTTTTGGAGGGTGAGATTCGACTAGCTGGAGGAGGATGAGGTCCTGTGGAGGCCTTATCTACTCACTCAAAGTGGCCAGACCCCACCGAGTAGTTACGAAGGATGCAGATGGAGAGATACCTAGCAGGGTGGCATGACTATTTTGTACAACCATTCTATTATGGGCGAGTCATGTGATATTTTGGACAGGTGCAAACACCACTAAGGGCATGTCCCTTCATTAGACGATTAGTGTGGAGGTCCTAGAGGCCAGGTGAAACTATACAGCTGACGATAGATCATGTACGAGAGAGTGATTCCAATGATTCAGATCATGACTAGCCACCAGTCTTTGATGTTGATGATGTCAGTAGCATAGACGAGTATGAGGAGTGGTGGTCATATGCATGACCAACTCTTGTGTTCCCCATGGATTTTCCTCTAGGTGATGTAGAGCTAGCAGCAAATGAGGGTGATGAGCTTGAGAAGAGAGCAGAGGAGGTATGGTACAAACCAACAGATATTTTTATAGATATTATTGAAGAGGAGTACTAGTCCAAGGCCAATCCTAATTATGAGGACCAAGATAGAAGAGAGGATTATGAGGAGGATTATTATTATGAGGAGGATCCACCCCTAAGTGAGGGTGATGAGTTAGCTATTAAGGATCGATATGAGCATGGAGAGTTATCACATACATACAAGACCAGATCACGAGCAATAGCTACAATAGACATTAGCACACACAGTTAGAGAGAGGCTAGAACATCCTCCAAGCCCCACATAGATGAGGATGTTGATATTCCTCATGCATCGAGAGACATAGGTGTTGACATTTGATTATTGGGGCCCTACGGACTACTCTTACACTTCTAGGGTTTTTCACCTAAAAGGAGAGAGGTAGGGCCAAAAATGCTAATGTATCACTCAAATTAGGATGTATGCAATGTTATTTAATGTAAATGAACTTAACTAAATGCAATTGACTAATCTAAATGACTGAAAATGAATGCAAAACTAAGATATTTACTTTGTTTGAAAATACAGTGTTGTTTGCAAAAAGGTTAAAATAATGAACAAAAATGCAACTTTTAACCAAACAGAAAGTTGTTTCTCAGAATATGTGCACCTGGAAAGCTATAGAGGACTGGAGAAAAATTAGAAAAGCTGATAAAATATGAACTTGGGCTGATTGGGACTCATTCACCACCTTGGGTAAATCAATCCTAGATCAGGACTTTTCTCCATAGAACTTGTTTTTTGACAATCGGGGATCTGAAACTACATCTGACTTGAATCGGCATCTTAGGGTGGACTCATTTTCCATGCATGGTGAATCAGCCCTCTTTTTTATTTTTGCAATATCAAAATTCAGATCTATACCTTGACACCTGTACAACAATTTTTGATGGAAACCCAATTTTGGATCTCAGAAAATTCCTATAAAATAGCTTAAAAGAGTTGATATAATGGGGGGTTTTCCTTAGTAAAACCCCTAGATAGGTAATTAAACCTTGAATAGAGAAAAATCTACATAAACCCTAGCCCTAGATGTGTTAAAGACTAGGAAAAGATGAAATGTAAGAAGGGCCCTATTCTATTGTTCTAGAACAAGACATGCAAGAGTTATTTAAATGATGCAAGATCTCAACCCTAAAAATCTTACAACATATGAAATATAGAAATAAGATGACATGCATTTATGCTAAACAAACACAATACAAACCTTAATATGAAGATAGAGTGAAAATGGAAGATGAAATCAATAGTAAACCAAGTCCTTAGGCATGATTTAGTGGCTAGCTGCACCTCTTCACCCTAGATTTCTTCATGATTCACCATAGGCATGCATCATCAACCCTTTGCAATTTTGGATCTTGGCAAGAAAAGTGACCTTCAAGACTTGCAAAAACCTTATTTTGCTGCCCTAAAACTTCAACTTTTCTAATGAAACTTTTTGTAGAAGACTTTACCCTAAAAATTGCTCTTGAGAGATGGTAAAAGATGATAAAAGATGACAGATATATGTGTAAAATTACATCTCTATTTATCTATCTCTACTCTATTTTTCTATCTTCTTGTCTCTTTATTCCTCTCTTGCTCTTTATATATCTTCTTATATCTCTATTTCTCTATCACTCTATCTCACCATCTATATATATCTCTCTTTATCCCTCCCTCTCCCTCTCCCTCTATATCTCTCTATCTCTTCCTCTATCTCTCCATCCATATCTCCCCATCTCTCTCTATATTTATCTCCCCCTCTACCTCTATCCATATATCTATTTGTCTCCCTCTTCCTCTCTCACTCTATCTTCATCTTTACTTCTATTTTCCTTTGTCTATCCATCTATCTCTCTCTTGTCCTCTCTCTCTCCCTCTTCCTGTACGTCTATATTTATATCTCTTTTCCTTTCTATCTTCCCATATTTTTTCTCCCATCTCTCCCTCTATCTCTATGTTGTTATGTCTCCACATCTCTCTACCCCTATATCTCCCCCTCTCTACCTCTCTCTCTATATAACTTCCTATCTCTAGATATTTATCTTTCTATCTATCCCTCTCTCATTATCTCTCTCTCTCTCTCTCCATCTCTATCTATCACTCTCTACTCTCTTTTATCTCTCCCTCTCCTCTCCATATACCTCTTTCTACATCTCCATCTCCTTCTCCATCTCTCTTTATATTACTCTTTATCTCTATCATCTTATCCCACTCTCTCTTGCTCTTCCCCCCTTTCTATATCCTTCTTTCTATCCCTATCTCTCCTTTTCTCTCCCTCTCTCCCTATTACTGACATAACACACACATGTTGGTAATGGAGCTTGATTATTTTCCTGATTCAAAGGCTTTGTTTCAATTGTTTTTGAATCCCTATACGTGGATGCACAGTTGACTTGAAGCTATCACTTTTCCATTGAGACTTTTGTTGCACAAACAACATGATTTGATAAATAGCCTATCAATTGACCTCATGTACTACACAAATGTATGAAAAAAATAGACCAACAATTTCCTTAATTAACATTCCTAATAAGAGCTAAAATAATAAAGGGAACACATGAAGTGGTGGATAAGACTCACTAAGTTGAATGAATGAAGGAAAGGAGATGGATATTTAATCTAACATTCAAATCCTACTAGAGGACTAGACAAGATAGTACATAGATCATGATTTCAAGGTGATAGACCCTAATGCCTTGAGATATCACTTGAAACACCACCTCACCTCAAACTTGGGACTGCCACCATTCACTTTCAGTTTAGATTCCTCAGATCAGAATCATACACGTAAGTATGTATATTAAGCAATGTACAAAACAAGAGAATTTTGACATTATTTATTCAGATAGAATAAATCCATTCTTATCGATAATTATGAAATTTGAAAGGGTATTTAAAAACATGTGGTAATTTTTTATTTGACATTAAATCCATCTTCATGATGACCATGCTAACAAGAAATGCATTTTTGTCAATTTTTTCCTATTGTGGGGTGTGCTTGGTTGTTTTAAACATTTAGTTAATAGAAGTAGCTAGGGGTGTAATGTGATTGTTTGTTGTTGTATAATGTTATTATTCTAGTTGATTATTGTTCAAAAATATAAAAAAAAATTCATGTGGAGTGTGCTTGTTGTTTTAAATATTTAGTTAATAGAAACAACTAGGGGTGTAATGTGATTGTTTGTTGTTGTATAATGTTATTATTATAATTGATTAATGTTACAAAAATAAAATAAAAATAAAAATCCATATGAGTGTGCTTGATTGTTTTAAACATTTAGTTAACAGAAGTAGGTAGAGGTGTAATATGATTGTTTATTATTGTACAATGTTATTATTATAGTTAATTAATATTGCAAAAATTAAAAAGTTCATATATATATTCTTATCCTTTTGATAATGTGATATTTATGTTATTTTTATCTTGCTAAATTATATTATTATATTTATATTTTTTAAAATCTCTATCTTAATATTTAATGGGTAGATTTTATTAAAATATTAATAGTAGATAGATAAATTTTATTGTGTTATTTAATACACATTGGTAAACAAATATAAAATATGTATTGAGTGAACTCACATTTATTTAATGAGTTTTGAAAATCTTACCAATTATTAAATAAAATATGTAAAATAGTACCTCTAGTCAACACTGTAATTAATTATATTATGGTGTATGTAATAGTGCGCATGTCCTTCAAATCATTAATAGGTTTGAAATTTGATTCAATGAATTAAATGCATTGCAGTGCACATAATTTAGGGGAAAAAAAGAAAAATCCTAATTTTTGCACTTACTATTGACAACATGAACCAATAAAAAGAAAGATAAAAGATATTTTAAAAATAGACAATTAAAAATAGACTATATAAAATTGTTGATCAAATTTTTTAATTCTAAATGTTCATTTGTTGGATGCATCAGCTAGTATCAGCTAATTATTCTGCCTTGTACTAAAAATTTTCATGACGATCCACCTGCCAAGGTAGCCTATTAAATTTTTGTCTGGTTTATCAGAATAAATACTCCACTCTTATCGATCTACCATCTGTCACGGAGCATGGTGATGTGATATCTAAGTCGGCTGTCCACCAACACAATTTATTTCTGATTGAAAATTTCGAACGGTTTGGATCTGACTTGTTTATTTCTAGTTTTCTCTTAAAGCATTTGTTATTAATAGCAGATGTCCTCCCTAAATCATAATACAGCCATCTGTGGTTTGGCTTTATCCCATCTCCTTCTACAGCATATTATTCTTTAACAGAAGCTTCACTTAAGGAAAAATTATGTCTACATGATTAAACAAATTAGCATCAATAAACAAATTAGCATCAGCTAGTATTCTGCCTTGTACTAAAAATTTTCATGACGATCCACCTGCTAAGGTAGCCTATTAAATTTTTGTCTGGTTTATCAGAATAAATACTCCACTCTTATCGATCTACCATCTGTCACGGAGCATGGTGATGTGATATCTAAGTCGGCTGTCCACCTACGCAATTTATTTCTGATTGAAAATTTCGAACGGTTTGGATCTGACTTGTTTATTTCTAGTTTTCTCTTCAAGCATTTGTTATTAATAGCAGATGTCCTCCCTAAATCATAATACAGCCATCTGGTTTGGCTTTATCCCATCTCAACTTCTACAGCATATTCTTTAACAAGCTTCATAAGAGGAAAAATTATGTCTACATCTGTGGTACAGCGAAGGTAATTTCTGAAATCCTCAGAATTTTCTTCATACATCATTTGATCTTATTTGCAGATAATAATGAGGTCTGGTTGTGAAATGTAGATTGGAGGGAAAGGTTGCAATAATCACAGGCGGATCAGCAGGCATTGGAGAGGCTGCTGTTCGGCTATTTGCAAATCATGGAGCAAAAGTCATAATTGCAGACATTGCAGACGAGGCCGGTCATAAGCTTGCACAATCTCTCTCAAAGTGGGCAACCTATATTCACTGTGATGTGAGCAAAGAGCAAGATGTCAGCGCAGCGGTGGATTTGGCAATGGAAAAACATGGACAACTGGACATTATGTTTAACAATGCGGGCATTGTAGATAGCCATCGAAGTAGTGTTGTAGAGTATGAGATGGAGCAATTCGAGCGAGTGATGAACATAAATGTAAAAGGATTAATGCACGGCATTAAGCATGCAGCCCGCGTTATGATACCCAACAGAAAAGGATGTATAATTTCTACAGCAAGTATTGCAGGGATTATGGGAGGCACTACACCTTATGCGTACACGGCCTCAAAGCATGCAATTATAGGCCTGACTAAAAATGGTGCAGCTGAGCTTGGGAAATATGGTATCAGAGTCAACTGTGTTTCTCCTTATCTTGTTGCAACCGCGCTTATAATGGGCTTTGCAGGAAAAGACAAGGATGAAGCGGAGGCGTGGGGTAGCAGCGTAAGCAACCTGAAGGGAGCAATTCTTAAAGCAGAGGATATTGCAGAGGCTGCTCTTTATTTGGCAAGTGATGAATCTAAATATGTCAGCGGCCATAATCTTGTTGTGGATGGAGGTTTCACTGTTGTAAACCACGATTGGGAACTTTACAGGCCATAACGCCTTTGAGTATTCAGTCACCATGTCCTCTCTGAATGTACCCTGATATAGCTGCCATAGATAGAACATGTGATTTTTCAGTGATGTGAGAGAACATTACATCAATTTCATCCTGGGTATGATAGGTAGTTTATCTAGAATTTGTTATATGCATGATATAAACTAGTTCACATCCTTATTCGATAAATCCTAATATAGAAGCTACTGAGAGAAAGTATGATATTGGAGTGCAGTTCTCTGAAAAAGCAGTGCTATAATAAAATTATTGGGAAGAAAGTTTCTTTACAGTTTGTTGAATCTTCTTTCTATAATTACGGTTTAAATTATATTTTTTGCATTACAAAATTCAAATTTTGTTGAACTTTAAAAAAATTATAAGTTTTGATGATCGGGTTAGAATTCCGTACAGATAGTTCTCAACGTGTTCTCCTAGCAGGTACAATCAAGGTAGAAAGTTGTGTAAAAAGCTATTAAGCTAAATTGTAAGATATACAACGTGTCATTATAGATTTAAAATTATTGTAAGTTAATTTTAAAATTAGAAATTAGAGATATTGATATATATATATATATATATATATATATATATATATATATATATATATATATATATATATATTCAATTAGTTATTATATATGAAAATACTAGTTATATATATATATATATATATATATATATATATATATATATATATATATATATATATATATATATAACTAGTTCCTTTATAATATTTTTCTCTGAATTTTCTTAAAAAATTTAAAAGATGTGTTTAATTTTTTAATTAAAAATGCTTTTTTTTAAAAAAAATGGAAAAGATGTTTTCATAAAATTAAATTAAAAATTACTTAATTTATTCTTTGAAATAAAAGTGGTAGAGAATATTTAATTTTCTCAAGGTGGTTTGTTGGTGGTGAATTTTTCTAGAGTCATAACTTTAAAGTATTTTTATGTGATTAAAGAAAGGGGTTTTATAGAGCTATTCCACAAAATATTTTTGTGAAGGGGGTCCCATGAGAAGAAAATAGAATCTTGCATAAGAAAATATGAGTCTCCATTTTTCATAATTTAGGTTTAAGTAGTGGCCTTTGAGGCGGGTTTAATGTTTCTCTCACTCACTACCTAAAATTTATTTGCCACATGTCATTCATCTATAATATTTGAAAATTTTGATAATATTTTTTTTCAATTGAACTATATAATTGTAGAATTAACTTTCCTTACTACTAAAAAAAACACTAAATTTTTTGACCTTTAGGTAATATGCTCTGCCATTTTAAAAAATCCATAAGGCCTTATGCTTATAGAAACTCCTAAAAAATTGTAGCAACACCTACTAAGATAACTTAGGAAGCCACCCCTCCATGGGACTATAGCCTAGAAAATAAAGTATGTAAACTTTACTATAATTTTTTGTTAAAATTTTTGCATTTTCATGTGCATATGATTTAGAAATCTCATCAAAATATAATTGGCACATGGCACCCTTCCAAAGATGATATTTTAAGTGTTTAAATGTAACAAAAAAAAAACTATTAATATTTTAACATAACATGACAACCATCCAAAGATGACCATTTAAGCATTTAGATGCACCCAATTTTGACGAACACATCTGACGAAACTTCAAAAATGACTGATGAAATTGTTGTAGCTCCAACAAATTTTTTGACATTATAACATGCCCTTTTCATCACTATTTTGATGATGTTCTGGTGGTGCTCTGATATTTTTGTTGTTTTTCCCTGCTTGTTTTCTAGCTAGTGTTAATCGTTAGATCTACACATGATTCATCGGAAGTTCGACAAACACCTGATCACCTTTACTATGGCAACTACCGATGAAGTCACATCATCTTTTCGACATTTCAAGGTTTTTCGGGAAAGTGACGAAAAGGTTTCAATGAAAATTATTGCAGTGGTTTGTCAGTGTTCCGACAATAGTTTTTCAAAATTTCAACAAATGTTCATAAAAAAATGGAGTTGAATACAGTAGTGTTAACTAATTCTCCATCATACTTTTCAATTTTAACAAACTTACTTTTATCTTTGGTCATCTGATTAGAGCATCCACTATCAACAACCTATCATCATCAAGGTCTCCATAATCAAATTCATCATTAGAAATACCAACATCTTCTCTCACATAATAAGCTCTCTTAATCATTTTTACTTTATTTTCCATGTTCCTATTGTTTAGAATTCTTTTTGGACATCTTGAGGATGTATTCATGCTTGATTCCATTGTTTGTGTAATTTTCTGCCCTTTGAACCACACATGAGAAAAATGGAGGTGCTTTGCTTGGCTAATTCATAGTACCTGTTCTATATCCCTTTCAATTATACAGATACTGAATTGGACATTATCGGCCTCTGGCAGAATGATTCAATTCTCAGCACAAGAAAAGACTTGGAAGGGGTTCTTTTAAACTTGGGGGTTCACCACCAAAATGCAAGTACTTGGAAAGACAGAAATAAGCATTCAAACTACAAAAACACAAAGTAGAAATGGAAAACAGAGAGGTTCAACCGAGCAGAAAACAATACGGCAGTTGGGATATATGGGAGCCAGTAGGGGATTGCATTGAAGTTGTGTCCGAATCTTTCTGGAAAAAGGTGCCTTATTGTTGGGTATGTGCGGGATCATTATAGAAGAAACATATGCCCTTAAGTGGCAGAATTGAGGAAAAATAGAGCTAAGGAAACTTGACTTAAAAATTTGAATAAGTTATCTATATTATTTCAAAATATCCCCAGAATAGAATCTATGAAAATTGAATGTATTTTCCTAAACCTCTTAGAGGTTAACTTTAAAAAAAAAAAAAAAAATCTATTTGGTAAAATTTGAGGAAATTTCAATCATTAGTAGTTAAATTCCGGGGAAAAAATAAAGTAGGTTAATACGTATGGCCTTTACTTGTAATAAAATGATAATATTTTTTATAAGATTTTAGATATAAGTAGAGGGGCTTCGTGTCTACAGTAATGATGTATATTTTTTTCTAATTTTTTTCCAAGTAAATAATTAATATTGATTTTTACTACAGGTGCAAAAATAGCTTCAGTATATTGGACGCATAACGTTAAAACTTCATGAAATTCATTTTTTTTTTAATCCTATAGTATGTAAAGCATAGAATATGACACATGTTTTGGGTTCAAAAAATGTGATATTGTTTGAAAGCTATAGGTGTTTTTCAATTAGCCTATCAATCAGGACTTTAGTCATAATTTGAATAGAAAATTAATCATAATTACTTATTAAATTCAAAGTAAAGCTTAATTTATATTGGTGGAAAGCTGAGAATCTCCTTTAAAAACCCTTTTTGTTTCATCAAATTTGGGTAAAAAACAAGTCATCGGCCACATACCCATCATATTGCCACTTTTCGGCCCATCATGATCCTACACATACCCTGTTGTCTTCGTCTTGTTGCTTTTTTTGGGGCAGATGCCAAATCTTCGGATGCTAGAACTAGATCTGGAAGAATTTTTGAAAATACACTCAGGAGGACAAAGGCACCCTAGGTGGTGACTTAGTCCCATTTGGAATTTTGGGAAACTCCAGATGTGGTCCTAAGGTTTGATGTCTACACTTCCTTCTTCTCTAATCTCAGGTTCTAAAACTTTCAGATTTGGCTTATAGGCAAGTTTTCGTGAAGATGACAACTTTGTAATGCAAATTTGGAACTTTGCAATTTTTCACTTCAAATGATCTTCAAGTCTCCAACCTAAATCTACAATCACAAACATGAAAGAGGAGAAAAAATTGTTGATTTTTAGTGGATGGGGTTTTTCCCTGATCAAACCCCCTGTAGTTAATTAAACCTTGAAATTAAATAGAATAATGAAGGGAAATGATGGATGAACAACATACAATGCTAAAACTCACCAAACCCTTGTAATAAGGTGTTGCAAATATGCTTGAAATTGCTGCAATGGATATGGTTCTTAACTCTTTCCTGAAGGATGTAGATCTTGCATAAAACACTTGCTTGAATCATAAACCCTACATCACAAATGTTAGCACAATAACAAACATGATGCAACAATATCCTTGATATGATGCTTGAATCTTGATGATGGCTCCAAATTCTTGATGAAATGCTCTTGAATGCTCATTTTTTTAAAATTCTCTCACAAAAGACTTGGATGATAAATGAATGAATGAAACTTGTATTTATACTTATCTATCCTTAATATCCCAAAATTACACCACACCAAGCCGACATATGAATTCATTAATTAAAGGAGGCTAAATCCTACTAGAATTTGAAATTGAATCTCAAAAATACCTCAAGGGGGACTAAGATGCCCAAGGTGGTGTCTTAGTCCTGAAGCATGAAACTCGAGGTAGAGACTCCCTAGGTGGTGTCTTAGTCCTAACCCAAAAATCAAGGACACACAAATAGAATAATTAAATGATCATTTACCCTTTGAAGCTTTTTAGGATCAACTAAAAGGGATATAATTCATTGGGATTGTGGATAAAAATAAGACCAATTAAGACATAAATAGGGATAAATAAAGCAAGGCGGGCCCAACTAAGTTTGAAAATCCAAGGGTATGCATTTTTCTACACTACACTTATTGGTTCCCTTTCTCATCTACCTTACAAAGTTAGCTTCCAAATCAGCAAGATCTTCTTCACCTAAATCCTCAACCTTCTCTAATTTACTAGCATTGAAAGTAGTCTCAAATTTTGTACCTCTTTTTAGTTTTCTCATTTCAAATGTAGTTAGAGTACCAATAAACTAATCTCTGGAATAATTATCAAAATCGACAGTTTTCTCAATAGTAGGCACGTTTTCACTACAGCAACTAGAAGTGATCTGATAACTTTCTTTACTACAAATTCCTCAATTGTTGCACCAAGACCTCTCATTGTACTTACTAGCTCATCAAATCTTTGTATATAGCCTTTAATTGTTTCTTCTTTAGACATTTGCATCATCTCAAACTATTCCCTCAAGTTTTGCAACTTTTCTTGTTTGACCTTCATATCTCCTTCATAAATGATTTCTAGCTTATCCCAAATTTCTTAGTAGTCTTTAAATTCATAACTTTAACTAATTCAATTTTTGGAAGAATATTCATAATAATAAATCTTTCCTTCGCATTGATCTGATGTCTCGTTATTTCTGCACTTTTACTTGGACCATTTAGAGGTGGAGTATAGGTAGTTTGATAAGCCTTCTCAATCTCATATCCTTGAGAATACATATATCCTTCCATCTTTTTCTTCTAAAATGCATAATCTAAGCCATCAAATCTAGGATATTTCAAAGAAATCTTGTTCACCATCTTGGATTTACCTCAAGCAGTTAAGCTCTTCTCCAAGGAACATTTCTCTGATACCAATTGTTGAAATTAACAAGACAATTGAGGGGGGAATGAATCAATTGTAGCAAATTAAACCTTCAAAACCCTCTACAATAATTAGATCTGCATGCATTCATTAAACCCTTATTCTATTATTATGATCAACCATGAAATGCACATAACATAAACTGAAAGCACAACACCATACACAAGAGAACACTAGGTTTATGTGGAAAATATAATGAAGGAAAAACCACAGTGAGGATTAGCTCGCAATATAAGTAATAGAAGAACTGGTACAAAAGGGATTACTTCTAGAATAGGAAACACTGTCCAAAAAGGCTCACAACTAGGGCTCACCGCCACAAAAATAATACAAGAAGATAGAAGAATAATGTTACAAGAGAACACTTCTCAATGCAACAAGGAATCCACCACAATTGCTTACACACTTTTGCAGTATTGCATGAATGATTTTGGATGCCTTCAGTTCACTACCTTTACGAACCCTAGCATTGAAATTCACATTGCTCTATTCAAATTTACATCACTCACATCAATCTCACATCTATCTTGCTTCTTATTTATTTCATCCCTTAGCTCACAACAACACCACACTTATTTATATCAATTTCATCCTCAAAAAATTCCTCCAATGTTGACGACTAGCCGTTATACATAGAAATTCAAAATAGGTCAGCACTTAAACATTCCCGTGGTGGGTAGGAACAAAGGTGACTTACATAAATCCATAAAAAGGACCCAAATAGATCCAAATATGTCTCAAAAAATTTCACAAGCCTTGAATTTAGTTTTAACAGAAGGTCAAAAAACACCAATGTTAAACACAAGTTAAAAAATTAAGTACACACTTCCTCAAATC
>VDFB02344126.1:0-14502 GCA_007258455.2 Sequoia sempervirens
TTATTTATCAAAATTCAATTTCATCTACTCACTTAACAACATCCTTTATTTTCCTCAACCGTTCATAAGGTAGCCATCAATAATCAACAATCTTTATGTTTATCAGACACAAAAACTTCAAAGCAGCAACTTGATCATAATCATTGAACCATTCAACATTCTAATATTCATTCCTCTTTACCTCTCACTCTCCAAGGCAAGATATCAACAAGCATTCCTTCTTACTTTCTGTCAGACAACTAAATCATGGTAAACATCATTATTATGCTGAAACAAACTAGGAATTTACACCCAAACTCTATTCTATCAGACCTTGCACCTTTTGTATCATTGTTCAATTGTTCATAGAGTATTCCTGCTCCACCCAACAAAATAACCAACCAGACTCATAGACCCTTAGCCATAATATTAGTAAACAAGCATTTAATATCATTATTTTCATTGTTTTAAGCAATTATCTCTGTTTTGGATCAGACAATGCCTTATTCCTCTAATAGGTCTGTCAAACATTAAAATGGGTAATTACATTCCTATCACCAACTCAATGCATATTTAGGGACACCTTCCATCACATCACAACATGTCAAAGTTCTCAGACTTTTTCCATAAAGAAAATCATCAAATTTCAGACTGTACACTGTCAAAAGGCTACAAAAAGAGGCCTGATTTACAAAGGAGACCCCTTCCAATCACTCCCAAAATACTCAAAACCAAAAAAAAGTCATTAGAAACATCACAAAACTCGTGTTTTCACCATTTTTAAGGACCATAAACCATAGAAACATGCTGATCCACAAAACCCTTGTTTAAGGGTGAAAAGACCAAAAACAAGTGAGGGTTTCATCAAAGAAACACTTACAAACCTCTTCCACTCCAGCCAACACTTATATCACCTTGAAATACACTTTTCCACACCTTCTACATCATTTCCAAGCCCCTGCATGCTCTATTTCTTCACGAATCTTGACTGTAGCAACAAACTGTGTGAGGAAATCTTCCATTTTTCCTGTGTAGCAACAATTCCATTATGGCATTCTTGCTTATTCTTGCACATATAATCATAAAAATATATCCAATATCCTAACCCTAACCTACTCCACCAATCTACTTGACCTACATTGGTGGAGTAGTGATGAAATACTCCTTTAGACTCTCAAAACCTAGGTACAGAATTTCAGACCCTCTTTCATTAAAATTGATGTAACTTTCTTAATACTTAACGAAAATGAGTAAAATCACCACAAAAATAAATTAGACTCTACCCTCTTTCCAACCATGTCAATTGGGAGTCTGTACAATGAAGTACTAGACTGTACCAAGCACGGGAACAGTAAAAAATGCTAGAAAAAAAACAGAAAAAAACTAAAACAGGGAACTTTTTATTGCTCTAACTCTTCAAGAATACAATGGAATCATTTTGCTCGACCTTTACATGATTTTTATAACTTTTCCCTCCTTGCAACTAACTTACAAACTTCCTCCATCGGTTCAACTACCTTTTAACTCTTAATATGCTTGATTTATGCCTTTTTGTTTATATAATCACATTTTGACAACAATATTGCATTATTTGCATTTTTTTGCATTTTCACCTCCTAGTGACTTCTTTTATGACTTAATTATATACAAATAAGACCTTTTACATCATTTTTCCATTACATTTGTGCTTGACTTATGACCTCATGACCTTTACAATGCAATTTTGACCATTTAACCTTTTACAAATTTAAAAAGCATTTGATACCCAAGGTGCTCCTGCACCATACAACCAACCAACAAAGTTTTCCAAGTCTCTTGGAAACATACATTGCATCATCCTCATTTGTACCTGCAAAACAAAAATCAATTTTCCTTGTCCCTTTTCTTCTTCATCAGCATTCACCTTTGCCTTGTCTTCTTGTCTTCATCTTCACTTTGCCTTGCTTGCTCTTGTCATCTTCTTTCTTCATCTCTATCTTCATCTCTGCCTCTTCTTTTCCTTTCTCAGTCTTCATTATCAGGTTCTCAAACCATTTGTTCTTTCGAAAGGACACAGGACTGTCCTTTTCATCTTTTCACCAACTCTTTGCTTAACCAAGGACACAAGACTGTCCTTGCACACTTGCAACTTTCCTCCAAGGACACAGGGTTGTCCTTGCATACTCTTCTCAATCACCTTTCATCTTCATCTTCTACTACTCCCATCAGCGGAGTATCCTTCATCAAGGCTGCAACTCTTCAGTGCTTTCAGACAAGAATCCATCAGGTTCTAACTGCAACACAACTCAGCTTGCCTCACCTAGGGTGTTCTACTTCTTCCTAGTCTCTGACTTTCTCAATGCAACTTAGATGGATAAGCACCTACAAATTCAACCAATAATCTAAACCTATCATCACGAACAACTTAATCACAAATATCTTTCCCAGAGTATCTTTCAAGCTCGATACCACTTTTGATGTAGGAGCATCATACCAACAACTCTTTCAACAAATTATTATTTTGCTGTAGGACCCGGGACCCCATCCTCAATCTCTCGAAGATCAAAGAAGAAAACAAATAACTTACATCAAACTCAAACTTCATTTTTTTCTCAGTTTCTAATCTGCACCAGGAAATTGTATTCACCATGATCATCACTTTCAACTCAACAACCCATATCATGAAGCATCAAGCAAACACCAACTTACTTCATTCACCAAGGAAACACACTATCAAGGTAATAACAATTCAGACATCTCTCGCTCTTAATATTATGATGATACTCAAACAATTTTACCATCGTCTCATACCCACAATCAAATACTAAACTTGTTCCTTATAAAATATTTGTTCAAGGTAATTCTAAACTGATAAACCTTAATGAAGGAAACCATACCTCTGTTTCTCATACTTCAAGACCACTACACACATCATGACTTGAACCATGCCATACTTACAAGCACTATCAAGGACAATTTCCATCAGTCACATGACTGTCCCAGCATAACTGCATCCAAACACCATTAGAAAACAAAAGTCCAAACACCATAATGTCAAAATCTACCTTCCACATCTGGTACAAGCATAGAAACAACTTATCACCACATCAAAAGACAATCTACAACCATTTGTAACCATTCTTTGCACTGACATTAGATTTTTGTTATCTTGGAATTCATGGCACTATTTGACAAATAGGTCTTTATAACCTAAACCAAGTAAATCTCCCCAAACCAAATGAAAATACCAAGAATCAAATACACATTTAGAGATCCCTTCTATTGCTCATATCAGCATGACAAAACTACCATTGATTTGTTTGAAAAAAAAATCACAAAACTCAGACTGTACGCTGTCCAGGCCTACTAGAATAGGTCTATTTTTCAAGGGAGACCCCCTTTAAGCACCTCCAAATCTCTCAAAACCTTAAAAAATTCATTAATCATGTCACTAAACTCCTAATTTCATCATTTTCAAGAACTAGAAACCACATAAACAAACTGATCCACAAAAACCCTTGTTTATAGGGTGTAAAAGCACAAATTAAGGAGGGTTTCATAACTGAAACACTTACAGACCTCCTAAACCTTTTCCACTACTTCCAATACTTTGAAAAACATCTTATTACACCTTTCACATCATTTCCAAACCTCTGCATGCTCTATTTCTTCACGAATCATGATTGTAGCAGCAATCTGTGTGAGGAAATTTTCAATTTCCCTATGTAGCAGCAACTACTTCAAGGTATTCTTGCTGTTCCCTGCACTCACAACCATAAAATCATAACAAAAACCCTATACCTAAGCTACTCCACCAATGTACTTGACCTACATTGGTGGAGTAGTGATGAAAACCTTGTTAGACTCTCAAAACTCAAGATTCAGAAATTGCAGACCCTCTTCCACTAAAACTGATGTAACTTTCTTAATACTTAACAAAAACAAGTCAAATCACCACCAAAATAAATTATATTCTTCCCTCTTTTCAACCATCTCAATTAGGAGTCCGTATAATTAAGTACCATGCCGTACCAAGCACAGGAACAGTGAAAAATGCTGGAAAAAAATAGAAAAAAACTAAAACAAGGAACTTTTTATTGCTCTAACTCTTCAAGAATACAATGGAATCCTTTTGCTCAACCTTTGCATGATTTTTATAACTTTTCCCTCCTTTCAGCTGACTTACCAACTTCCTCCATTGGTTCAACTACCTCTTAACTCTTAATATGCTTGATTTATGCCTTTTTGTTTACATAATCACATTTTGACAACAATATTGCATTATTTGCATTTTTACCTCCTAGTGACTTCTTTTATGACTTAATTATATACAAATAAGACCTTTTACATCATTTTTCCTTTACATTTGTGCTTGACTTATGACCTCATGACCTTTACAATGCAATTTTGAACATTTAACCTTTTACAAATTTAAAAAGCATTTGATACCCAAGGTGCTCCTTCACCATAGAAGATAGGAAGTTTTATTTAGCCACAATGAGTTCCCTTGCATTCTCCTTTATAACTATACGCAAACTTGATTTTCCCATGTTTCCTTTTGAAGCCCCATAAAATTTTAACTTCATCAAACCTATAAGAGGAGGGATCCAAGATATCTTGCATCTGTCAATTTTTTGTGTCACTTTCATATGCAAGTTACCTTTGAATGATATAACCAAATTAGGTCGTTGCTGAAATATCTTGGAGTCTCAATCTGTAAATATGAAGATTGAATGCATGGCTTTCTGGACATATGCATTTGTTGACTCTATGAATAAACATTCAATTCTCTAAATCACTTGATCTATGATTGAAGTATGTTTTCTAAAAATCCTTTTATTTTGTTCTCACCAAAGACACCAAACCACTGGTGATGGAAGAACCTTTCAAATACATGAAAACAATTCAATGGACTATACAAAATTAGACAACTAGTAAATATATCCCACAAAAAAATTGGAAATGGTAAAGCCCAATTCAACTTGTGTTTAACATGTGTCCAACAAGAATGAGAAAAAGAACACTACAAAAAGGTGATTGACATCCTTGAAAACTTCACTACACAGAAAAAAATTGACCTATTGACCTATGGTACCTAACTTTGCTAGCCTATGACCCAAAAGAATCCTATTTTTTAGTTCTAACTAAGAAAAACAGCCCACTCTTGGAAAAACCATAGGGTTCCAACAAAAATACAAGGCCCTTTGGAAGCTAGAGCAAACATCATTACTCATCATTGGTTTGTATCCCAGTTTAAATATGTACGCACTTGTTTTGGATGGCACCCAATGAATCTTATCTACACAAGGAGAATGGTAAATAATTCTTTCAATTAGAAATATATTTAATAACTCATTTTACAAAACTTATTTTGAAAGAGTAGAAAATCTCGCCAAATGATTTTACATGTATGAGCATCTATTTTGGGAGAATAGTCTTTCACTCTTATACCCCAAGTTTCACTTGTAAATTCTACTGATGACTATAGAGCATCTTCCCCGTTATTTACTTCCCATGTGATACATGGTGTGATTACTTTCCTAGAAATGAGTAAAAAATTCTACATTGTAGAGCCACCTGGAGGATTAGAAATGGTAAAGATTCTTGTTGGAGACTCAAAATCTAGGTACTTAGATCATATTATTTTACACCACTTGGCATGAGGCTTAGAGTAAATGTGCCAAACCAACTTAGAACCTAGTGGGATATTCCTTGTTGAAACATTATGTATGCCTACATCATCCTTCAGTTGTTTCACATAGATTTTCTGTAGAGATATAAGTGGTACTTTGTGTTTTTCATCCAAATTTCCTTTCCATAAAAAATCTCTTAATTAGTCTCTCAATTGTTGCAATGACTATTTAGGTCCCTTCAAAACTGTCGTATAGTAATTAGAGATTGGAAAAATCATTGTTTTTACCATAAGGATCCTCCCTACTAGTGGTAACCACCTCCCTTTCCAACCTACAATTATAGATTGAATACTACTTGTCACCTTCTCACAGTAAAAATTCTTAGTTTCCATCATAAAGAAAGGAATCCCAAGGTATTTACAAGGAATATCAGCAGTTGGAATCACATAAGATCAATAATCCCCTCTATTAAGTTTTCATTTATATTAAATATGTAGATTTTTGACTTCTTGGATTGACCTTCTAACGATATGTCTTTGAATACTTATCCAAAAGCCCCTTAATATGAGTACCCTCCAAAAGTATTGATCTTCCAACAAAAGAGTTGTTGAATAGGACAACTAAAGGGGGGGTGAATTAGTTGTTACAGAATTAAACTTTTAATTCAATCACTGGAACTAATTCTTAATATTGCTTAACTGATTAATCATCAAATTCCAATGCAAAAATTTAAATCCAACACATAAACACAATAACACTAGATTTAAATGGAAAATCCAATGAGGGAAAAACCACAGAAAGAATTAACCTACACTATAGAGAATGTAAAAATTGATTTCAAGAGCCTCACTGCCTAAGCAAGGACTCACAATCCAACAAGGCTAACAACCCAGAGGGATCACTGCCATAGAGATACAAAGAAGACAAAGAAGACTTGTTACAAAGAGACTACAATTCTAATGCAATGAAGGATTCCACCACATTTACTCATATAAATGCATAAATGATAGAGTCAACCTTCTGCTTAGTGCATCTGGAAACTCAAAATTTAGCTTTGCACTAATCTACCACACTACATCACACACACTCACTGAATAGAATCAATGTCATATATATCTACACTTTCTCTTTTCTCTTATTACTTTTCTTCTTTGCTCTTGTATATTTTTCATATTTAACTCATCTTGTATTTATACCATCCTCAACTTTGAAACATATCCAAAGTCATCCATTCAAATCTAAATTCAAATTACGTCGGTGCCAAAACATCCTAGGGTGGAATTAGAATAAGGGTGACCCAAAAACATGCTTAATAGGGACCCAAATAGATCCAACACGCTTCATCAACTTTGACTATAGTATTTCACACAAGGTCGGCCAAACAAGTGTAAAACACATTGAACCATTAAGCACAAAATTTTCAAATGTCAATATAATCTTTAATACAATCAAGAAAACTGAACTCTAGAACTGCACGTCATAAGACTTCATCAAAGAAAAATATGGACAAAAAACACTTCTCTCAAACCTCAACAAGAAACACAAAAAACCATAGTTCACAACTAGTGAACACAACATGCATTTTACAAAAAAGAAACAACATAAAATATGGATATAGAATCTTCTAACAATCATGAACAACATGTCTAAATTGCACAAGAAAATCTAGACCAAAACCCAAAGCAAGCACTAAACACCTGCAACATTCCTTCATTACAATTTTCTCAACATCCTCGACATATACAACCAACAAAAACTAGTTGATAACCACTTGACCAGTTGAAATCAATGAAAACACATTCAATCACTCCATTCTTGCAACAATCTTCGCTTTTGTCATTTATGGAAACACATGATGTGAAAATCCATCAAAGACAACATACTAGCTTTGAATAGACTTAACTATTTCTCCCCCTTAGTAGATAATTTCTTACATGCTTCTTCTCTCATTCTTCCTCTCCTTTTTCACATGCTTCTTCTCCTCATTTGACATCAATGGAAAAGGAAAAATAATATTTTACATTGATTTCTCCTTTGACATGAAAAAAGAAATACTCACAATGACAACACTTGATACTACCTGCTCCCCTTGAGAGGTAGCCACCAAAATATCAGTCCAAAAGAAAGATAGATCCATAGACTCACCAAAATGATGCATCTCCATATGCATATAGTTCAAGAGATGAGGGGAAATGACCCCTAACTTCTCCTAGAGATACTCAAAATTATCTTTAGGAAGAGCCTTTGTGAGAATATCAACAATCAGTTTTCTAAATATTTTCTGGATCTCACATTTCTCATCCTTAAACACAAGATCATATCCTTTTCTGCACATCTGACCAACACTCAACAAATTATTCCTTAAATGCTGAACATAGTAGACATCATTAGTATGATGCTTTCCATCAAAACTTATTGAACCTATCCCATAGATTTTAGGACCAGTATTATCTACAAACCTAACCAAGCCTCCATCATATTTTTCAAGTTTAAAAAACTTTCTTTTATCACTAGTCATGTGATGTGAACAACCACTATCAACTACCCAATAATTTTTATCTTGTTTAGCATGTAGGGTAGAGATAACCATACCTTCATTTTTCTCCTTCTTCGGAGGGCTTTCCTTTACCTCTTTTTTAGAATTAGCAGAAGTAGGCTCATCCTTAATCACCAAGAACAAGCATTCATTGTCATCAGGATCTTCATATTTTGAATCCTCATTAGATATAATAGCATTATCATTCACATAGTAAGCTCTATTAATCTTCTTTCCTTTCTTTTCTTTCTCATATCTCTATTTATTCCTCTTAGCTCTTTCTAGACACTTTGCAACATAATGACCTATTTCTCCATAACTAAATCATTTAAAGGGAATTTTACCTTCATAGTTGTTCGAGCCTTGCCTCATCCTTCTTACAAATTTAGCTTCTATTTCATCAAATTCTTCTTCATTTGGATCTTTAGCTTTTTTCACCTTAAAAGCATTCTCTGGTTTGCATCCATTCCTCAAACTAGGCTTCCTCATCTCATATGATGTCAAAAATTTAAAAAATGGATCTTTAGTGTAGGTCTTATAATCTATACTCTACTCAATAGCACTGACCTTCTAACTACAAGAATCATGAAGAGTTCTGAAATATCTTCTTTATAATCCTATTTTCATCTATAGTTGCATGAATTCCTCACATTTTGGCCACTATCTCATCCAATCTCTATACACAAGCTTTAACATTCTCATCTTCAAACATATGTAGAAGATCAAACTATGTCTCCAAAATCTATAATTTCACCTCTTTAACTCTTTCATCATCATCATGCACTCTTTCCAAATCATTCCAAACTTCCTTAGTCATCTTCAAATTCTGAACCATAATCAATGTAGAATTTCCCAGACTATTCTTGAAGATTTACTTCACCTTGTTGTTCACTTCATGTGCTTTGATCTCTTCAGGCATACTCAAACCATTAGCAAGTGAAGTGTAAGGATTATTTCAAGCTTTCTCCATATAGAATCATTAAATTTTCCATGGGGTTATTTTATCTCAAATTTTCTTTCTCCATAAAATTTTAAACCACTATTGTGGCTTCACACCCCACATCATATTTGGAATACTCTAGATATACTTCAATTAATATTTTCTAGATAGCATAATTAGTTAGATCAAACCTCAGATGATCATAAACCATTTTTCCAGCCATCCCAAACCTTCCTCAAGCAGTTAAGCTCTCTAGTTAAATAGGAAAACTGAGAGGGGAGGTGAATTGGTTTTCATAGAATTAAACTATTAATTCAATCACCAGAACTAATTCTTAATACTACTTGTCTTATTAATTAGAAAATACCAATTCTAAAACTTAAATCCAACACATAAACATAATAACATGAGATCTATGTGGAAATCCCAATGAGGGAAAAACCATGACGAGGATTAACTCACACTATAGAGAATATCAAAATTTATTTCAAGAGGCTCACTACCTAAAAAATGACTTATTGTTTGGAACAAGGACTCACTATCCAACAAGGATAACAACCTAGAGGGCTCACTACCAAAAAGATACAAAGAAGACAAAGGAGACTTGTTATAGAGAGACTACAATCCCAATGCAACAAACGATACCACCACAATCACTCACAGAAATACATGAATGATAGAGTCCACCTTCTTCTGACTGCATCTAGAAACTCAATATTAAGCTTCACACTGATCTACCACAGTTGCATCACACACACTGACTGAATAGAATTAGTGTTACATATATCTACACTTTATATTTTCTCTTATTACTCTTCTTCTACACTCTTGTATTTATACCATCTTCAACTTTGAAACATATCCAAATTTGGCCATCCAAATCTAAATTCAAATTAGGTCGATATGCCAAAACATCCCAGGATGGAATTAGAATGAGGATGACCAAAAAACATGCTTCATAGGGACCCAAATAGATCCAACATGATTCATCAACTTTGAAAGTAGTATTTAACACAAGGTAAGCCAAACTAGTGTAAAACTCATAGAACCTTTAAGCATGAACTTTCCAAATTCTAAAATGATGTTCAAAAAAATCAAGACAACTCAACTCTAGAACTGCAAGTCATAAAAATTCATCAAAGAGAAATCTGTACCAACAATATTTTTCCCATACCTCAACTAGAAACACATAAAATAATATTTCAAAACTAGTGAATAGAACTTGCACTATATAATGAACCAACAACCAAAAATTTGGATATAGAATATTATAACAACTATGAAGAACATTTTTGGATCACACAAGAATGTCTAGACTAAAACCCAAAGAAAGCATTGAACACTTGCAACATATCTTCATTACAATTTTCTCAATATCCTCAACATATATAGCCAACAACAACTAGTTGATAACTAGTTGACTAGTTGACATCAATGACAACGCCTTCAATCTTTCCATTCTTGCAACAAGAGTATCATCTACAAACAACGAGTGTGTTACCATTATCCCCATACAAGGAGTCATAATACCTTTCCAAAACCCTTGAATAGCAACTTGGTGAATAGATCTTCTCAATTCCTCTACTAGGACTATGAAATGGAAGGGAGATAATGGATCATGTTGAACTAAAAAACCCTATGAGAGAGACATTATTCAAAACTGAAAACTTAGCATCCAATAAACAAGACAAGATCCACTTACACCATTTCTTATTAAAAAAAAAACTAATAAAAAAATTGCATCAGGAATGACTAGTCTACTCTATTGTAAGATTTCATCATATCCATTTTTATGACCATTGTTGAAATCTTATTAGTGGCAATAGAGTGCAAGACTTCATGAGCTATGAAGGAACCCTCTGTTGTTTCCCTTCCAAGGAAAAAAACCCCTTGCTCTTCTAAAATTACTTTAAGGATAACAGGCAACAACCTAAGATATATGGCTTTTGTGAATATCTTATAAATTGTATTGCACAAAGAAATTTTCCTAAATTATGAGAAAGAGTTAGGTGATTGCACTTTTGGGATTAATGCTATATTCATGACATTGAACTATTTCAACATTGTCCTAGAGCTTTGGGATTCTTCCGAGGCTTTAAACAGATCATCTCCAATGAAATCCTATGATTTTTGGAAGAATACAGTAGTAAACCTGTAATCAAGGAAAATGTATGTCCTTACATTTTTGTATATTTTTGGACCCTCCCTATTAAATTGAGCTTAATGTTTCCTTGATTTAGTGTTGTAATGTGTTTAACACATTTACATTAGGTCTTGGGCCCATGTGAACTAAATGAGCTTAATTATGTGTTATTTAGGGTGTTGTAAAGTTTACCTTTATAATTTCACACTAATCTAAGGTCTCATTAATAAATTAGGCTTCTAGATACCTTATTTGCCCCTATTTTGCATCCACAATCCTTAATTATTGCATCTTTATGAGATTAATCCCAACATAAACCAACATCCAATCATAATTCATGTGTTTTTTATTCTATGTCCCAATTTTAGTGATCTAGGACTCATATGACACCTTTGGCATATGGGTCCTAGCTGAGTTTCAAGGCCTAGATTCAGATTTCACACCAATCTAAGCTTTTCTTGAAAAATGTGTCCTAAAGCTTAGCCTAATGGGACTCATACACCACATTTGGCGTATGAGTCCTATATGGCTTAAACCTAAATGAAATTCAAATTATTCATGGTATTTTATTCTCCTATATCTAATATTGGCTTGTAGTGTTGTAATTTTGGGAAATTTGGCATAAACAAGTATAAATACAATATTATTTCACTTATTTTCTCCTAAGCTTTCAAGTAATCACGCATTATAGAAAATGGGAGATTACAAGAACATACAAGAGAACACAAGAGTATTCAAGAGAATTCAAGAGTTGATTCTCAAGTGTTTTAGAGCATTATTCAAGTATGAAGCATCATGCCAAAGTCATCATGCATCATCTTTAATTTTGAGCTAACATTTGTTATGTGGGGTTTTATGATTCAAGCAAGCATTGAAGTCAAGATCCATATCATTAAAGAAAGAGTCAAGATCTACATCCCTTTTCACCATTACATACATGTTTGTAACACTTTGTTATAGGGTTTGGTTAGTGGCAACATATCATTTTGTTCATTCATCATTCCTCCATTTCATTTCATTTCATTTCAAGGTTTGATTACCTAAATGGGGTTTCACCAAGGTAGACCCATTTCTACTTAAAAATCTACATTTTCCCCTCTCTTTAGTGTGTGATTTGCAGACCTAGGTTGAAGACACATTGAAGACGAAGATTGGAGAAATTATTTCATGTTTTTAAAGTTGTCACCTTATTTAAAAAATCACTAAAAGGAATCTATAGAGAAGAATTCAACATTTCAGATCAAGAAATTAGGTTGATAATATAGAGTAGAGATTGAAGAGAAAATTTAGATCTTCATCCTTTGAAAAAGCTAAGTAGGATTAATACTCTATTTCTGGCATATGAGTCCAACTATAGTCTTTTTTCTAGATTTCAGGAGTTCCAAACTTATCACTTCTAGATTTTTGTTCTTGCCCCGAAACCCTAATCTAATCTAAATCACCCAACTTAGTGTATGAGTCCCAATGTGCATTAATTTCCATTGTTTTTAGCATTTTAGGTGTTCATTCAAACTTCTACGGGTTTCCAGGTGCCTCTTTGTACTTTTCCAATTTATTATTTTATTTTTCATTCATTTCTAGGTCATCTATTCAATTCTTGCATATCATTAAATGACCTCATTAGGTTTTTCATGTTAGTTGTCTTTCCAAGCCCTAGCTTGGTGGTGAACATCCTTTTAGCTCTTTATCATACCCTAGGATAACTTATTGCAAGATCTCTTTCCCCCTTGCTACCTTTGGATTGAGATCTCTAAGGTTTCCATGAATGGAACAAGTGTGAAATAGGAACCATACCCTCATGCTCCATCTCCTAAAAGGTGGAATGCCCTATTTTCCATTGTTACATAACCCATCTTCCCTAGGGGCTTTCTCTAGTGAAAGAAAGAGTTCTTCCACTCTCACCTCTTCTAAAGTGAAAGGCTTAAGGAGCTGCTCATTGTCTTGTTGGGAGATTACACCAGGAATGGCCTATAACAGATCCTCCCTTTTCTACATTGTTTGTGGGGTACAAACTAGGGTATGTGTAGGATTATGATGGGCCAAAAAGTGGTGATATGATGGGTATGTGTAGGGTATGTGGATGACTATTTTTTTACCCAAAATTGATAAAACGAAAAGGGTTTTTAAAGGAGATTATTAGCTTTCCACCAATATGAATTATGCTTTACTTTAAATTTAATAAATAATTATTATTCATTTTCTATTTGAATTATGACTAAAGTCCTAATTCATAGGTTGATTGAAAAACATATATAGCTTTCAAATGGTATTACATTTTTTGAATCTGAAACATGTGCCACATCCTATGCTTCAGATACTATAGGATTAAAAAAAAAATCATTAAGTTTTGACCAAGTTAAGGTGGTCAGACATACGACTTTTTACATTTTTTAAAAGTTGTAATAAAAAATTCATAATTAATTATTTACTTGGAAAAAACTTACTGAAAAATATGCATCATATCAGGACATGAGTCCTGTACTTATATCTAAAATCTTATCATTTTATTGTAGTTAGGGTGGTCAAACATACACCTACTTCTTATTTTTTCCCTAAAATTTAAGTACTACTACATTGAAATTTCAAATTTTCACCAAATAGATTTAAAAAAAAAAAACCTAGTACTTAAAAACTGCAATCAATTTTCTACAGATTCTATTCTTACATGTTTTTGAAATAATATACATAACTTATTCAATTTTTTACGTTGAGTTGCCTAGATTTGATCTTTCTGATTTTTTTTCCACTTAAGGGCCTATTTTTTCCATGATGATCCTACACATACCCTTACAAAAAAAAAATATTTATTAATCAACATATTATTTCACAAGGTTTGAATCAATTTTTTTTTAAGCAACAAAAGTAATTACAATAGGAATGGGTTGAGCTATTGATAAGAGAAGAGTTGTACTGGAGATAGAAGTTTAGGGAGTTATGGTTGAAAGAAGCAAAAATAAATATTTTCTCTGATAAATTATTCAATAAAAGAAATCAAGAATTTCAATCTCTATACAAGACAAGGTAATAAGATAGTGTAATAGTATGGTTGTTCACGGAGGGCTATATACGTTTGAGGGGATTAATTTTTTAAATCTATTGTCTGTACCAACCAATGATGTAGAAAATAGATTTTCAAAAAATTCAATCCCCTCAAGTGTTGTATATCCTCTTCCATTAACAACCATATTCCTACTATAATATCTTGTATAGAGAAGATTGAGCTTCTTGATTTCTTTGTTTGAATAGATTTATGGAAATATTTTTTTATTTTTTTCACCTTCTTTCAACCATA
>VDFB02344127.1:0-20598 GCA_007258455.2 Sequoia sempervirens
TCCTAGTTATCACAACCTTTATACATCGTGTCTATGTGCTATATCAAACAATAAGGAACAACAAAAAATCCCAATCCCAAGATTTGAGCAAATCATCATCATGCATTCATCCTCATCTTTTATTTCTCATCACCATCTCTAATAAAGTATCAATGGGTCATAGAATTGTTGGATCTTTTGAAGAAATCATCAAAATCAATGGTCATTTCATCTTGTTTCTTCTATCGTCTCTTTGTGCTAACCTAGTATCATGAAAGTCAACAAAAAACATCATTTATGTATCCATCTTGCATCCACAAATCATCAACATGCATAAATCATCTGCATAATCATTGCATATCACATCATACATTTTGCATCATCATTCTCATTTACATTGTGATGAATAACGCCTACGCATCTTAAATCGTTGCATCACATATCATTAACATACATTGCATTATCATATCATAAGCATAAACATTTGCATTATCCATCCATATGCATACATGATCATCTCATAAAACTACATAGAAAATAAACAAATAGAAATGCATCCACAAACATTTGCATACATAATCATAGCATAACATTTGAATATCATATCATCCATACATCCCATAGCATGTCATGAAAAGATACTGAAAATAAATATAAAATTGCATCCATTCATATCATAACATCGCATATCATCTCATGTATCATTGCATATCGCATAAGCATAAGTAAAGTGCATCCATACATGATAAAATATAAGCATGACATCATATCAAGTACATCCATACAATCATAAGCATGAAATAAAATGAACACATCATATCGAATATGTATCTATATCATATGTATATCAAAAAATGACTTTCATTGTACAATATCTGGATTAGTGTATGTATATTGATCATAAATACAATATGCACAAGGCTATCAAAAAGGAGCCCATGAATGTATATCTATATCAAAGAATAGGGAAACAATATCAAAATGTGTCTATACACTTGAGCTAGCCCTGATGGCTGCTCCCTTCTATGGCCTGTCTCTTTGGATGATCCTCAGCCCTCGACTGTGCATCACTCCTCTGAGAGTAGTCAAGTTGTCTGAGTGGCGTTGGAACGTCTCTGTGATATTGCATCTTGTAATAGGCTACCTCAGTCACAACCTCTCTATATAGCCTGGTAGATACAATCCTACCCTATGTAGTTGCTATCATCACCTCCAACTGCTAGTGACAATCGATCTCCTAATCTCTCTTAGAAGTCACAACCTGTACCTATTGTCGTGCTTGATCTCTCTATACTATAATAGCCACAACCTATTGTCTGGCCTGATCCTACTCAACATTGATCACCAAAATCTGTTGGCGTGCTTGATCTTGCTCACCTGTGAGAACTTGTACCTATTGTTGCAGTTGCTGAATTTGTAAATCCTGAGGATCCAGTGTTGTTGGTTGCATGGGTTGTTGCTGCACTAGTTGTTGTTGAACAAGAGGTTGTTGACGAGGTTGTTGTCCCACTGTTGGTACCCCTAGAATCTACCCATCTTGGCCATCCTAACCACTTTTTCCCCTACATGCTCCCCTTCCTCTAGTTCTCCCTTGTGGAGGAGCACCCACTAGATCTATCAACCTACGAGGGGGTGTAAACTATGCACCATATGCAGGCATCATCTACATGTCCTCCTAATCCTAGTCATATGTCCATGGTTGTGCCAACAATTTCCAAAAATCCTTGACCACCTCCAGAGCTGGGATATTAGGTCCCCATGTGGGAACCTGTCTAGTTGATCTCATAAATATAGCTTTGTAGGAATCATTTGGCCTATCATGTTGCTCACCAAACTATCATGCCACTCTGTTTGGAAAATATCTCTCTATGATCATATGCTCTTGACCCTACATATATTGGGTTTGTCTGGCAAAGAAGATTTGTTGTGTATCATCGTACCATGCTAGAATTTGTAGCCAGGTTCGCCATCTGAACACTGTCATATCATCCAGTACATGACACCAGTATGGAAGCCCAAGCTGCCTTATATGCTAAAGATTGATGGTGCCTCTATATTTCCAAACCACAAGATCATATGACTAAACTTCAGCCATCTACACAATTGGTCAGAGCACTACAATATGCTCCCAAGACCAAATATGAAGCAAGGTAACCCCTGTGCCAATAGCTCTATTTTCACAGTAGAAAAATTCATGCATATCATGATACAACAAGGCCAACATCACTAGCCCCCATGCAAATAATGTCCTCTTGTACAACATCATGTGCCATGTCAAACCTCATTCTGGGTTGAATCCTCTACTTCATCGGTCAAGAGCAACCAAACCAGAAATGATGGCTGCAAAAATCAATCGAAATGTGGGCACCTAACCTCTATACATATCAAGGTTGATCTGTGAATTGACTACAACGAGGTCCTTAATCTCCATCACCTTGTGGCAAGCATTATCTGGCATTGACGTCATAAATTGCACGGTTGCCATGTATCGGTAAATGAAAAATTTGCCATACATCCTCTAAGGTCATTGTCACCTCACCTATCAGAAGGTGGAAAGACAAAGTCTCACTATGCCATCTCTCACACAACGATATCATCATAGCCAGATGTGTCCAAACGATGGGCATGTCTACAACATACCATAAGCCAATCTCCCCTGGATGCTCCTGGCACAACTTGGATAAATCACTAAGTCTCTCCAAAACTGTGGGCTGGTGCTCAAGAGACATCAAGAGTGGAATGACCTCCTACACCCATGAGGTGCACGATGTCAAAATTCAAAAAAAATTGACTTGGTTTGGAATTTTCAGCTGCAAATTGACATTAGCATCACTATTTACAATAGTGTCGCTATATTTCAAATTCCAAATTGCAATGCCCAAAGGAATTCAAATTGTAAATCACAAATCGCATCGCCAAACACATATGTATCATGATTTAAACTTTGGAAACCCTGACCCTATTTTTTAAATCAGGAAGTGCGTCGCTATAAACATATGCATCACAATTTAAAATTGGAAACCCTAATTATAAATTGCAAACTGCATCGCCAAACACATATGCGTCACTAAAATTCATTTTAGCGTCACCAATTCTAATTTTAGCATCGCTATATAGCGACAAATTCATTTTAGCGTCACCAATTCTAATTTTAGCATCGCTATATAGCGACACTGCCAAAGTTTAAAATTCAAAACGTAATAAATGCATTAAAAAGTCAAATTTCAAATCAAGTTTCAAGTTACATATCATTAATCTTGAGCCTGGAAGTCGTTGGCACTCTCGAACCTGGTCAAAAATGTGTCATGGGATCTCTCGTCACGCCATCTCCACAGAGGGTCGGAGCTCAATTTGCAAGAATTCTCTAAGCTTTGAATGCACAAATGAAGTGAAAGTGATCCTTCTTGGCTTATTTATGCTAGAAAATTAGGGATTTTTTCCCTAATTTAACCTTGAAGCTAGGGTTTATCATCATTTTCACCGCTTTTTCCAAATTCGAGCTTATTTTGCTTCATTTTTTACATTTTTGGCATCTTTCTTGCATCCCAAAGCCTTTCTGGACCTAGGAAAACTTTTCACCTTAATCAAGAAATCAACCCAAAATTCAAAATTTCCACTCGATTTCTTGATAGGGGTAGGGAATCAACTTTATCCTTCAGTAGTAGGGCATCTAAAAATAAGAAAAATTTTAATTTTTGATTTTGGCAGCAATTTTCAATCCGAAGAGTATCAATCTTTGAACCAAAGCAACAAGTACCTCGCTTCAAAGGGGCAAAATGTAGACACTAAAAAATGTCTTGAATAATATCATGCACTTGAATCAGGTATACTAACATCATTTCCTCTCGAACCCATCCTCTTTTTGGTTAATTGATTCAATTATCCTAGCTATTTAATTAATTACAATATTTGCATCTATTAACCTAATTAATTTAATCAGGTTAATTCACCCCCCTTTTCACTCTAACATTTCATCTCATTAAATTAAATAAATCAAACTATTTAATTTAATTCCCTAAGTCTTCTTATTTAATTAAATAACCCTAAGTTATTTAATTAAATATCATTTCACCTTTCCCCATTAATTAAATCATTAATTTAATGAATATCATTTAATTCCTCTAAAATCCCCTAATTGTATGATTGAACTTTATTTAATTAACAATTATTTAACTAATCTAATTCCTCCCACTTGCAAAGGAATATTCCAAGGGAATATTCCTCCTTTGCACAATTTTAATTTAGTTTTAATTAACTAAATGTCATTTTTCCTCACCCATGAGAATATTCCAAAGAATATTCTCTCCTCCAACCATTTGAAAAAGGGAATATTATCACTTTGCTTCTCGAGCAAGCTAAACTTGAAACCTCTTGAGCAAGTTAACCTTTGACCTCTTAAACAAGTCCAAAGTGTTTGTTTGGAAGGAATGAGAACCCTTGATTAAATCTCATCTTGCATTCTCACCCATTGATGAGAATCCACGATCCATGCCTCCCATTTCCTCCATCCTTGACCATTGATTAACTTTTTTGATCTCAACCCTTCATTTGTCATTTGCTTTCCTATAAATAGAACACTATTTGGAGACAAATGGATCCATCTTTCAATTGCAAACTTATGTTGTTGAATTCACTCACACCTACACTCATACTTTACTCGCATTTAGCATGTTTTAGTTCATTTTAGTTGCATATTAGTTTTAAGCTTCCATTTGGCTTTAATGGATCCATTTTAGTTTGTTTATAAATTATGGTTTGAATCTTTTAGCTTAAAATCATGTTAATTTAGCTCATTTAATTAGTTCTTTTAGGTCATTTTTAGCATAAAATCATGTTAATTTAGCTTGCAACATGTTCAATTTAGCATAAATCATGTTTTCATCCACATATCACAACAGTTTCATCGGTTCTCTTCAATAGAATCGATTGGAACAAGCTCACTGATCACGGGATTAGGAAAGGGTCATTGTTCCACATCAACACGACACCAATTCCAAAATGAGATAAGTTTTAAATGGGTTAGAGTAGACATTTAAATGTTTTCATATTTAGAATTCTCCATTTCAATAAATGTTTATTTTAGCTTTCATTTGAATGGTCTTGTTTAAGATTGAGTACTAGTGGCTATGTTATGCTTTGATTCTTCATGGATCAAGCATAATCGACCCATAGAAGTATCCTCGATCAACAATTTCCATTAGGAGACCTCTGCACAAAAACAATGGAAGAAGCTTGGTGAGATGTATCAGGCCAAATCTTTAGTGAATAATATTTTCTTGAGGAAAATGTTGTATTCCTTGAGAATGGAAGATGGTGGACGAATCACAGACCACCTAGAAGCATTCAATATGCTAGTGGCTCAATTGGCATCCATTGGTGTCAAAATTGATGAGGAGAAATTTTAGATCTTGCTTTGTTCTTTGCCTGATTTGTGGGATTCTCTTGTTATGGTTATTGGGAGTGCTTCTTTAATTTTGAAGACCGAAGATGTGGTGGGCTCTTTTCTTTTTGAAGAGACGAGGAGGAAGGTATCCATTACTTCCAAGGAGGCCCTAAATGTTCATGGAAGACCTAAGGAAAAAGGAAAGAAGAATGAGAAGCATGACAACTCCAAGTCCAGTGGAAGATATAAATATCTTGGAAAGTCCAGAGTTATTTGTTGGAACTACGGTAACCCTGGACATGTTCGTAAGGAATGTAAAGAAGAAAAGAAGAAGAAAAAGAAGAAATTTGATTCCGATTCTAAGTCTGAGAAGGAAGATGGTGATGAATTCATTGCAGCTTTGGCAACTCATGCAGGTAATGATGCATGGTTAATTGACTTAGGTGCATCTTTCCATATGACCTTTAATAAAGATTTTTTTTCTAAATATAAAGTATTTGATGGAAGTAAGGTGTACTTGGGTGATAATTCTCATTTAGACATTGTTGGTTGTGGTAAAGTTAAAATCAGGTTTCTTGATGGTAGAATAAAAAGGATTAATGGTGTGTTGCATATCCTTAGATTAGCACATAATTTGTTATCTATAAGAAAACTAGATCTTGAGGTGTCTTGGTAGTATTTTTTGATCTGAGGATGCAAAATGGTCGAGAGGTGCTATGGTGATTGCTAGAGTGTCGGTCTCTTTGTGTAAGCAATTGTAAAACCTTGTTGAGTGCAATAGTATTTCTGTGAAAAAAAGTTTGTAGAAGAATGAGGGTTTCACCTTCAGTAGATGGTCATGGCTTTTGGGTACCCAAGGTGCTCTTTCTTCTGAGACAAAGCTACCTATAGAAAAAACTATGTTATGGCACGAGACTTGGCCACATTAGAGAAAAGGATCTAAGGACCTTGAAAAATAAAAACCTTGTTGAAGGTTTGTCTGATTGTAATCTTGAATTTGATTTCTGTGAGCATTGCATTTATGGAAAAAAAAATCGTGTTCAATTTTACTTGAGTTTTCATAAATCTTGTGGAGTATTGGATCTTATTCATTTTGATGTGTTTGTTCTTGTAGATGTTCCTTTGATTGGTAAATCCATATATTATGTTTCATTTATTGATGATTATAGTAGGGCATGGTTATATTTTCTAAAGAGTAAATCTGAAGTTTTCAATTGATTTAAAGAATTTAAAGCAATAGTTGAGTTGTAGACTGGAAATAAAATAAAATGTTTGAGGACTGATAATGGCAGTGAATTTTTCTCTAATGATTTTGATAGATTATGTAAAGATTGTGGTATTCATAGAAAGAAGACAACTTTGTATTCTCCACAACACACTAATGGAGAAGGCGAGGAGTATGTTGAATGGTGCTGGTCTAGAATAAAGGTTTTGGGTTAATGTTGTTGCCACTTCCTGTTACCTAATTAATATGTCTCATACATCAGCCTTGTTGATAAGATGCATATAGAGGCATGGTCAAGTCGCAAGCCTTCATTAAGACATGTTAGAGTTTTTAGTTGTGAGCCATGTGCGCATGTGCCAAAGGAGAAGTGAACAATGTTGGAGAACAAGGCTATGAAATGTATCTTCATCGAATACAGTTATGGTGTGAAAGTATGCAAGCTTTGGAAACCTGTTGCACAAAAGGTAATATATAGTAGAAGTGTTATTTTTAGAGAAACTAAGCCTTATTTTGTTACATTGCAGCCAAAAACAAGTAAACAAGAAGATACAATTCAATTTCCTACTACACCCGAGAAAGTTGAATCAAGGCCCAAGGATAAACAAGAAGTTGAGGAGAGATTATCTAGCTCTGGATCTTCAGAAGAGGAGAAAGAATCTCCAACTCAACTTGTTCGAAGGTCTACAAGGAATAGAAAACCACCTAAAAGGTATACACCTAATGATTGGAGATGTATTTTTTCTTTGATTACTAACATGGATGAACCAAAATTTGTAGAAGAGGAATTAGGTATGAATGATGCAGAATCTTGGAAGATTGTTATGGATGAAGAAATGGCATCTTTGAAAAAGAATGATACATGGGATCTTGTACCATTTCCTAAAGGACATAAACTTGTTGGTTGTAAATGGGTGTTCAAGAAAAATATTGGTTCAGATAGAGGTGTTTAGAAATATAAAGTAAGGTTGGTCACAAAAGGTTGCTCTCAAGTTGAGGGTGTTGATTATGGTGAGATATTCTCTCCTATTGCAAAAATGACATCCATTAGATTTTTTCTTACTATTGTTGTTGCTTATGATTTAGAGGTTGAGAAAATGGATGTGAAAACTACGTTCCTTCATGGTGATTTAGAGGAGGATATTTATGACATAGCCAGATCACTACGTGGTGAAAAGTAAAAATAAATTGGTTTGCAAATTAAAGAAATCTTTGTATGGCTTAAAACAAAGTCCTAGAATGTGGAACCAGAAATTTGATACATATGTGTTGAGTTTGGGATTTGAGTGTTCTAAATTAGATCATTGTGTTTATTATAAAACTGATGGTGATCATTTCCTGTTTATTGCATTATATGTTGACGATATGTTATTTATTGGAAAAGGGAAAGGTATGATTTCAAAACTGAAATCTCAACTTGCTGCTAAATTTGAAATGAAAGATCTTGGTGCAGCTAGACACATTCTTGGGATGGAAATTAAAAGAGATAGAGTGAGCAAAAAGATATGGCTTGACCAAAGTAAGTATGTCAATTCAATTTTATAGAGATTTAACATGCAAGATTGTAGACAATTGGGTGTTCCCCTTTCTATTGGAACAAAGTTATCTATTTCAGATTGTCCAACATCTCCATTAGAGATGGAATACATGAGAAGAGTTTCTTACCAGAGTGCAGTTGGAAGTTTGATGTATGTTATGGTTTGTACTAGACTATACATTGTCCAAACAGTGGGAGTTTTTTCCAAATATATGTCTAATCCTAGTAGAGTTCATTGAGATGCAGTTAAAAGAGTCTTCATATATTTGCATGGTACCTCAAACTATTCCTTATGTTATCATATTAATGTGACTGAAGACGATATTTCCCTTGATATTCATGGTTATGTGGAATCAAACTGGGCAAGTGATATTGATAGTAGATGATCCACTAGTGCTTATGTGTTTACTTTATTTGGTGGTGCAATCAATTGGATGAGTAAGTGATAGGTTGTGGTTGCTTTCTACTGAAGCAGAGTATATGATAGCTACTCATGATTGTAAAGAATCCATTTGGCTTAAGAGACTGTGTTCAAATATTGTAATAAAACAAGGTACAGTGACAATTTATTGCGATAGTTAGAGTGCGATATGTCTAGCCAAGAACCTGACATTTCATGCTAGAACCAAGCACATTGATGTACAATATCATTTTGTTAGAGATATGGTTGAAGATGGTAGGGTGAATTTGGTTAAGGTAGAGACTTCGGTGAATGTTGTTGGTTTTTTAACTAAGCCTGTGAGCATAGAGAAGTTTAGATGGTGTTTAGAGGCTATGGGAATTTTGGCCCCTAGTAATTAAGAGACAATGTTTACTCCCTCCCGCTGCTCTTCCAAGGTGTTCAACAAGTGGTAGATTTGTTGGGAAAATGTGTCTCAACCTTGAAATTATATATTATTTATTGTTGATAGGATGCATATATATTTATATACATATTTCCTAATTACACCAATAGGTGTATACAACGGAATAAGGGGGGAGAGTGGGATGCATGTAAACAATTTTTTGTTAACTTTTTTAGAAAACTACTAAAATGGCTGACATACATTAGATAAATGATTATTGTAAATCTAGACCATTAATGATTAGGTTTTAGATCTAATGGTGGATATTTTGTTGGCTTGTCTTGCCCCAAAATGTAATCCTATTTTATGAGGGTGTTGCATTACAACTATGGTAGAGAGAGAGACAGTGATGTATTCTAAGAGTCTGATAGTAGTCGTGTTGTCTCTTGATCTCTGAGTGGTGATACTCATGTGAGAAGCTTTCTTTGCAAGTATATTGTAATCTTTGTGATTTACTAATTAATATATTGTGTGGCTTTTGGAGTGTGTGGTTTTTCTCTCGAAAGGGTTTTCCCCACTTAAATCATTGTGTCATGGTATGCATGATATTTGTATTTATTTCTAGTTAATTTTTTGTAACTATTAAAGATCTGTAAAAAATTTGCATTATTCTCCTCTCAAGATTAGTGTAGGAAGTTGTTTCGCTACCTTAGCTTCCTTAAAATCCCTCCCCTGAAGCATCTACGATTATAGTGAATCTTCCATTAGGATTAGGGATGGTCAGCACTAGTGTTGTCATGAGCCTTTCCTTTAGGAGTTGGAATGCCTGTTCATGCTTCTTGGTCCATTCAAATTGTGTTTCTTTTCTCCAGAGTGACGTGATTGGAGATGCGATCTAGGAGAACCCTTGCACAAAATTTCTATAGTATCCGACAAGGCCCATGAAGCTATGAAATTTTGACACATTCTAAGGCATTGGTCATTCCACAATCACCTTGATCTTCTCAGGGTCTATAGAGACTCCCTCAGCTGAAATAATATGGCCTAGATAGTGCACCTTGTCTTGATAAAATGAGCACTTGGATAGCTTCCCAAATAGCTTCTTCTCTCTCAATCGTTGTAAAACTATCCTCAAGTTCCTATCATACTCTTCAACAAAATTTGAGTAAACTAGGATGTCGTCAATGAAAATAAAAATGAAGTCATCCAAACAATATCTAAACACACTATTCAATAGGTTCATGAAAGTTGCAGATGCATTGGGCAAACCAAATGGTACCATCTATGTGAACTCGTAATGTCCATACCAAGGGAAAGCAGTCTTTGGAATATCTTCTTCCTTTATTGATGCAAGAGCTCCAATGGTTTGCTTGCACCAATTAGTTAGGAAGACTTCTCTTTGTCTTCACCCAAGAACTTGACAGCTTCTAGGCTCTGATTTGACTTAGATCATTAACTAAGTCTTGTTTCAACTCTGTTACAAGAGTCTCACTCCTTGTGCTTCACCTTGGAGGACTTGACACCATTTGGATTTGTAGACTATCTCCTACACTTCGAAGGATCTAAGTGCCAACTTCACTCTCAACCTTGAACTACTTGCAGGGGTGTTAGGGACACTGATTACTTGCATTTCACATTCAATTGAATACATTTTGGAGGGTCTTCAGTCTTCACTCTTACCGATCTCAAGATTTTGCTTTGGAGAGGCCTAATTCTTGTAGCCCTTACCAGTCACCTTTTTGCTTTTCCTACCCAAACTTTCCAAACAACCTAGCAATCAAATGGCACTTTCATACACCCTTTTCAATCCCTTAAAAGATTCTCTGGGTTTTAGTCCACTGAATCCTCTGTACAGTGGGTTCCTACAATCTAGGGTAAGTAGGGCTAATAGGCCTAATTCTTAGGGTTTTACTGTTCTTTTACTAATTTCTCACACAAAAGGATTGATCAAGCCCCAATCCTTCCAGCATTCTAAGGTATGGTCATGCCCCACCTGGAACTGTACTTGTTTCGTACAGTACTTCCTTCCCCTGCCTGTTCTCTTCACTTTTTGACTGCCAAACCTCTAACCGGGTAGCAAGAACTCGCCTAGGGTTTGGTTTTGAAATCAAATGCTCGACTCACAATACTTCCTACTGCTAAATATGTATAGATGATTGGCTCCCCTGTCATTTCCATCCAATCTCAAGAAGATCTCGTGGTTAGATTTCATGGGGGAGCCATTAAAAGACTGACTGCTCAAAACAGAGATAACAAGCCCTCTAGAACCTAATCTGTGAATTCAAAGCAATAAATCTACTCTAAGCAACTTGATTACAAAATGAAAGATACTCAAAACTATTCTATGAACACAAATACAATGCTAAATCAGTATATACAATGCCTTTGATATCTTTGTTTCTCAAGATACTCGGGAAAACACAAAATTTGCAATCTTGTCTCCTATTCCACACACCAAAAACTTGATTACAACAAGAACTAACTGCTTGTCTACGAGCCACCACACTTACATAGATGCCTTTTCCATGTTTCAAGGGATATTGATCGATCCCACACTCCTAAATTTTAGGGGATCCAAGACAACTAAGTTGCATGCAACCTAGCAAATGTTGTCATGCAACTTTGCAACATTCTTGCAACTTCGCCGTCATCCTAAATCTTAGGACCTCAATCTCCCTGATTTCGAGCCATCAACTCCCTTAACTGCCTCTTGGCATCTTCTAACAACGACCATGTGTTTAGAACACATTTAAGGCTCAACACTCAAATTAACCTACTAAGCTAATTAAAGCAAAAGATACTTAACAAAGACTAAGCTATGGTGACCTTAGTCCTAATGACTAATTCACTTTTTCCACACTCAAGCAAGACCTTCTAAGGTCCAAAATAAACACACTAATACCCTGACTTGGCTAAGGTCAGGTACAAGCCAAAATTGAACATAACCAACTGGAGTTTAGCCTAGGTGCTCCTACACCATCCTCTGCAAAACAAAAGATTTCAATCCACCCTTGGATTGAGCAAGTTGAGATCAATGCCCAACTTCTTGAACTCTGATTCCTTGATCCACACCACATCAGCATCAGGTTGACCATGCCTTTTAATCAGATGTTCTTTGTATTGTTTGGTCCTAGTCCTCTTGTAGACCCTAGTATCCAATACACTGTCAGCTTGTTTGACTGTAGCAGAGGGCAGTTTGAGCTCCTCCACATCTTGGATGACTTCATTGAGACTTTTATCCTTGTCTGGTGATGGTCCTTTGTAATGAACTAGATCTGCAATGTTAAAAACAGGGGAAAGTCCACTGTCATCTGGTAGCTGCACCTTGAAAGCATTGTTTCCATATTTTGCTAGGATGGGACAGGGACCTATCCTCTTCATCTGCAACTTGTGAGGGACTCCTTTCTGTAGTCTAGACTTGTTTAAATGCACCATCACCAAGTCTCCAACATTGAATTTAACTTCTTTCCTATGCTCATCCACCTTGGTCTTATAATTCATGGTGTTTTCTGCCAATGTTTTTCTGACTATATCATGAATCTCCTACATTGCATAAGAAAAATCATCAACATATCCACTTCCCTTGACTCCATCCTTTAAGTCTCTCAGCTCATAGACACCTCTAGGATGTAGTCCATAGACAATTTCAAAGGGACTCTTCCCTGTTGATCTGTTGACAGTATCATTATAGGCATATTCAGCTTGCCCAATCAACTGATCCCATTGTTGACCATACTCCTTGGTCAAGCATCTTAATAGATTTCCAAGTGTTCTATTTACAACTTTGGTCTGACCATCAGTTTGGGGATGGTATGTAGATCCAAAAGATAGATTAGTGCCCAATCTTTGCCAAAGAGTCTTCCAAAAATGACTCATGAACTTAGTGTCTCTGTCTAATACAATGTTGATTGGTAATCCATGAATCCTTACTATCTCTTTGAAGAAAAGAGAGGCTATTTGACTGGCATCATTGGTTGTTTTACATGGCACAAAGTGAGCCATCTTGCTGAATCTGTCCACAACTACATAAACACTGTCCATGCCTTGTCTTGTCTTGGGTAATCCAACTACAAAATCCATACTCAAGCATTCCCATGGCCTAGTAGGAATAGGCAGTGGTTGGTATAGGCCTGCATTTGAAGAAGTGCCCTTGGCCTTTTGACACACTATACAACTCTCTACATACCTCCTAACATCTAGATTCATCCTTGGCCAATAATAGAACCTTTGAACAAGTTCTTGAGTCTTTGTGATCCCAAAGTGACCACTCAATGCACCATTATGCTTTTCTTGTATCAAATTCTCTCTAATAGAGCCTCTAGGGACACATAACTGATTCCCTTTAAACAAAAGATCACTTTGCAAAGTATATTCAACATATTTACTATGAAAGTGATTCTTGTATTCAGCACATACCTTATAAATGTCTGCAAAATCTTCATCATCTGCATATAGATCCTTGAAATGATCTATTCCCATGCTCTTCAACTAATTTCCTAAGTGAGGACTCTTCTGCTCAAGGCAATCTGCCACCTTGTTGAGTACTCCTTTCTTGTGCTTGATATTGAAGGTGTAAGCTTGTGGAATTTACTCCCATTTCGTAGTAATGCGACTCAACTTCTCTTGTGAATTCAGGAAACTAAGTGCTTGGTTGTGCGAATACACTATGAATTCCTTGGGAAGCAAGTAGTGCCTCCATTTCCTTAAAGCTGGACCAATGCATACATCTCAAGGTCATAAGAAGAATACTTCTTCTTGGCTTCACTTAACTTCTCTGAATGAAAAGCCACCGGTCTGCCCTCTTGGCTGAGAATAGCTCCAATAGCCACATTGCTTGCATCACACTCAATGGTGAATAGCTTCTCAAAGCTTGGTAGCACCAAAATAGGTTGGGTAGCTATCTTTTCCTTTCAACAACTCAAAACTTTTGTTATCTTGCTCATTCCATACAAACTTAGTCTTCATTCCTCCTTTAATGGAATATCCAGCATAGAGCATAGCACTAAATTGTCTTATGAACTTCCTATAGTATTGAGCAAGACCATGAAAGCTTCTTACCTCTATTGTTGTCTTTGGAGTAGGCCAATTGAGGATGGCTTCCACTTTGCTGCTATCCATCTTCAAGTTGCCATGTGATAGCACAAATCCAAGGTACACCAGCTCTGTTTTGATGAACTCACACTTTTCTAAATTGATCATCAATTTCTCCTCCTGCAACTTCTTGAAAATTAACTCTATCTGTTGGAGGTGCTCTTCTCTTGTTTTTCTATAGATTAGTATATCATCAAGATACACCACTACAAATTTTCCAATGTAGTCTTTGAGGATCTCATTCATGAGTCTCATGAATGTGGAGGGGGCATTAGACAATCCAAATGGCATGACTAGCCACTCATAGAGACCCTCATTGGTTTTGAAAGTTGTTTTCCACTCATCTCCCTCATGTATCCTAATTTGGTGATAACCACTCTTTAAGTCTATCTTGGTATAGTACCTAGCTTCACCTAGACAATCCATGAGATCTTCAATCCTAGGGATAGGGAACCTATACCTGATTGTTATCTTATTTATGGCCCTGGAATCAGTACAAAGCCTCCATTCTCCTCCCTTTTTAGGTGCTAAGACAATGGGTACTGCACATGGACTAATACTCTTCATAATGAGACCTTGGTTTAGGAGTTCTTGAATCTACCTAGCTATTTCCTCATTTTGTTGAGGAGTCATCTTATAAGCTACTTTATTTGGTAGGGTAGCTCTTGGTATGAAGTCTATCCTATGACTTATGGCTCTTTTAGGGGGTAATGTTGCTGGTTGACCACTACTTACAATGCCTTCATAGGTCTGTAACAATTTCTGTATCTCCTTAGATAACTCTGGTTTTTCAGTTTCTTTCTCATTGCTTACCTCTCTTAGCCTTAACATCACTGCATAGCCAACTCCTTCTCCTTCTTCTAGGGCTTCTAGGAACTCTTTTTCACCAACCATGAGTAGTTTAGGATCTGCTGTCTGCACCTCTGTATCTTCTAGCAAAGACTGAATTTTGAAGGTTACCTTATCTTTCTTGAAAGTATAGGAGTTCTTTGCTCCATCATGCACAGCTTGGCGATCAAATTTCCATGGTCTACCTAGGAGCAAGTGACATGCATCCATAGGTAATACATCACACAAGACTTTGTCCTTGTACCTACCAATTGAGAACTCCACCCATGCTTGTTCATTCACCAAGACATGTTGACCTTTATTGAGCCATGTGACCTTGTAAGGATTGGTGTGGGGTATCCTTGCCAACTTCAACTTGCTGACTGTCTCTTCTGACACAATATTGTCAGTAGACCCTGAGTCAATGATGACTCTACACACTTTGCCCATCATCTTACACTTTATCCTAAATAGGGACCTCCTTTGGCTTGGTTCTTCTTTCACCGGCTCCTTGATCAAAGTTCTCCTCATCATAAGTTTCTCACCTTCCTCAGAATTCAATGGTAAATCAGGATGTTTATCTGCTGCAGTTGTCTCATCATGAACCAGGTTAGTTCTCTTGTCACTTCCATGAGAAGTACTACATTTCTCTGGACATCTATAGGCCGGGTGTCCCAATTGATTGCAGTGGTAACATTTCATGTTGGTGAAGTAGTTACCTCTTCCTTGTCCACCACTTCTTCCTCTGGAGTTGGAGCCTCTTCCTCTACCACCTCTACTAGAGCTTCCTTCTTGCTGCTCAGAGTATCTAACTTCTCCTTGGGCCCTTGGTTCTGAACTCCTTCCACCATAGCCACCTCTTTGTCCTCTGCTGTCCTTTCCTTTACCTCTACTTTTGGAGGTTTACTCTTGCTTCTTTTTGCCTTTTTCCTCTATCTTTAAGGCCATTTGATAGCACTGGCGGATGGTTTTGAAGTTCACTAGGCTCATGTCTTCTTGGATAGACCACTTAAGCCCATTCAAATACCTTGCTAGCTTGATGCTTTCATCTTCAACCACCTTTGATCTGAGGCACAATTTCTGAAACTCCTCGGTGTATGTTTGGACATCCATATCTTTTTGCCTAAGGTTATGTCTCCTCCTATGCAACTGGAATTCATAGTCATCAGGTAGATAGGTCTGCTTTATTTTAGTTACCATGCCTCTCCATGTAACTATGTGACCCTTTCCTTCTTTCTCTCTTTCAGCTTGTACAAATTTCCACCATGTGAGAGATGCTCCTCTCAACCTTGACTTGGCCACCTTTACTTTTTGGGCCTCTGTTATACCATCACATTCAAAGTGATTTTCTATGCTTTCAATCCAGTCCACAATTGAATCTGGGTCCATTTGTCACTGAATAGTGGCACACCTTCCAAAGCTTTGCCACTTAAGGCCTGCAATGCCTTCAAGAAGGGCTCTTCAGCAAGAACAGGGTCAGGTTTTGGGGCTTCCTCCTCCAAGTCCACTTCTTTTTCCTTTGCTTCCTACTCTTCCTTCAGTTCTATCTTATCCTTTACTTTGTCTGCTGTTTCTTGGACTTCATCCAAGAGCTTCTCCATCTGAGACAACCTTTCTCTTAGCAGCCGGTTGTCCTCCTCTTGCTCTTCTACCTTTTTAGCTAACTCAGCATTAGTCACCATGGTTCTTTCCTCTGGTGTGTTCTCTCCTACTGACTCTGTGGGCTGCAACATCAATCACAAGCCTTGATCAAACAAAGGCTCTGATACCAATATGATGTAAGAGCTCCAATGGTTTGCTTGCACCAGTTAGTTAGGAAGACTTCTCTTTGTCTTCACCCAAGAACCTGACAGCTTCTAGGCTCTGATTTGACTTAGATCATTAACTAAGCCTTGTTTCAACTCTGTTACAAGAGTCTCACTCCTTGTGCTTCACCTTGGAGTGCTTCACCTTGGAGGACTTGACACCATTTGAATTTGTAGACTATCACCTACACTTAGAAGGATCTAAGTGCCAACTTCACTCTCAACCTTGAACTGCTTGCAGGGGTGTTAGAGACACTGATTACTTGCATTCCACATTCAATTGAATACATTTTGGAGGGTCTTCAGTCTTCACTCTTACCGATCTCAAGATTTTGCTTTGGAGAGGCCTAATTCTTGTAGCCCTTACCAGTCACCTTTTTGCTTTTCCTGCCCAAAATTTCCAAACAACCTAGCAAACAAATGGCACTTTCAAACACCCTTTTCAGTCCCTTAAAATATTCTCTGGGTTTTAGTCCCCTGACTCCTCCGTATAGTGGGTTCCTACAATCTAGGGTAAGTAGGGCTAATAGGCCTAATTCTTAGGGTTTCACTGTTCTTTTGCTAATTTCTCACACAAAAGGATTGATCAAGCCCCAATCCTTCCAGCATTCTTAGGTATGGTCATGCCCCACCTGGAACTGTACTTGTTCCGTACAGTACTTCCTTCCCCTGCTTGTTCTCTTCACTTTTTGACTGCCAAACCTCTAACCGGGTAGCAAGAACTCGCCTAGGGTTTGGTTTTGAAAGCAAATGCTCGACTCCCAATACTTCCTACTACTAAATATGTATAGATGATTGGCTCCCCTATCATTTCCATCCAATCTCAGGAAGATCCTGTGGTTAGATTTCATGGGGGAGCCATTAAAAGACTGACTGCTCAAAACAAAGATATCAAGCCCTCTAGAACCTAACCTGTGAATTCAAAGCAATAAATCTACTCTAAGCAACTTGATTACAAAATGAAAGATACTCCAAATTATTCTATGAACACAAATACAGTGCTAAATCAGTATATACAATGCCTTTGATATCTCTGTTTCTCAAGATACTCGGGAAAACATAGAATTTGCAATCTTGTCTTCTATTCCACACACCAAAAACTTGATTACAACAAGAACTAACTGCTTGTCTACGAGCCACCACACTTACATAGATGCCTTTTCCATGTTTCAAGGGATATTGATCGATCCAACACTCCTAACTTTTAGGGGATCCAAGACAACTAAGTTGCATGCAACCTAACAAATGTTGTCATGCAACTTTGCAACATTCTTGCAACTTCGCCATCATCCTAAATCTTAGGACCTCAATCTCCCTGATTTCGAGCCATCAACTCCCTTAACTGCCTCTTGGCATCTTCTAACAACGACCATATGTTTAGAACACATTTAAGTCTCAACACTCAAATTAACCTACTAAGCTAATTAAAGTAAAAGATACTTAACAAAGACTAAGCTATGGTGACCTTAGTCCTAATGACTAATTCACTTATTCCACACTCAGGCAAGACCTTCTAAGGTCCAAAATAAACACACTAATACCCTGACTTGGCTAAGGTCAGGTACAAGCCAAAATTGAACATAACAAACTGGAGTTTAGCCTAGGTGCTCTTGCACCATTTATTCTCAACTAATGGTATCCCAACCTAAGATCTATTTTGGAGAACATTGTCGCTCCCTTCATTTGGTCAAACAACTCATCAATCCTTGGAAGTGGATATCGATTCTTGATGGTCACCTTGTTCAACATCTAATAGTCTATATATAGACACAAGGTTCCATGCATCTTTTTCACAAAGATAATTGGTGCTCCCCAAGGAGACACACTAGGTCTTATGAGACCTTTGTTCAACAACTCCACTAACTAGGCCTTGAACTCACATAGTTTGGTGGTGGTCATCCGATAAGGTGCTTTGGATTGAAGCTCGGCTCCTGGTACAAGGTCAATAGAGAAGTCAAATTATTGTTTTAGAGGTAACTCCATGATTTCGGAAAGAAATACATCTTGAAACTCCTTGAGAATAGAGTAGTCATCTAAATACAGTTCCTTGTTATTAAGGTTACTAATATGTACAACATAAATAGCACATCCCTTCCAACGAGCCTTTTTGAGCTACATAGCAGAGATCTGTCTAAGTTCTAAGGGTCTTTGCATCCCACAGATCTTGACTAGGTTACCATAATCATTCAGGCAATTAACTACCTTATCCTCATAGTTCACTATAGACTTATGCTTGGTTAAACAATTTATCCCCAAAATTACATTGTATGAGCCTAAAGGTGCCACATACAAGTTGACCTAGGATTGGAAGGTTGGAAGCTCTAACTCGTTGCAAAAGAGACATGTATCTACCCTCCCCTCTGCTCGGTTTTCATACTGGATTGTCCATGATTTTTCCATGTATCTGAGTCTAATAGGTATCTTGGATATTACTCTAGGATCTATGAAACATTTAATAGCTCCGGTATCAATTAAATAGAGACAATTTAGCCATAAAGCTTACCCTTCAACTGTATTGGTGAAGCCTGATACTCTACCTACTTGTTATCCACTATAGTATGGATCTAATGATGTTGAGACTGCTAATAATTTCCTTACCTTCATGACTTCAACCATTGTGGACAATTTGAGGCATAATGATTACCTCCACAAGTACAACACCTGTTGTGAGGCCCTTTGCGACCTCCTAGCTTGTCCTCTCTAAATCCCTTCTTCTTTTGGTCATCTTTGCCTTTGTTATTGTTTTCCTTCTTGCTCTTTCCACCATTACCCTCTTCACCTTTCTCTTGTGACTCACTTCCCCTCTTGATATTATAGATCTGATGGTTCTTGTCTCCTTTATGAAACTTCTTGTTTCCAAATTATGACTTAGGATTTGAATTATTGTAGTAATTGGATAATTGCTACAATTTATGCTCTTTTTTGGTGGCCTTTAGGAAGACTTCATTCATGGTGAGAGGATCATGCATGTCCACTTCTACTCCAATGTGAGGCCTAAGTCCGAATATGAACTTATGAATATAGAAACGTTTGTCTCCCTAATACTGGGGCACATACTTTAATAGGTTGGTGAACTTTTCCCAATATTGGGTTGCATTCATGCTCCCCTGAGTTAGGTTTTGGAATTTTGTCACCTTCTTGTTGAAAAAGAGCTACGATAACCATCTCTTCCTAAAATATTGGAGGAAGAGTTCCCAAGCAATCTCAGCAAGCTAAAGGTTCCCTTTGGTCTTTTCATTATCCACGAAGTAGTTGCTTCTCCTGAAAGTTGATACATGGCCCATGTCGCCTTAGTCTAGTCAAATAGGTTACAGAGTCCAAAGTATTTCTCCATCTCAATGATCCATGCCTCAACCCCTACTCTGATGGCTTTACCATCAAACTTAGGTGGTGCTAATCTTTTGAGATCCTTTCCTATTTCTCCCTCAATTCAACCTCGAGAGCCTTCTCCCTGATTGACTTTCACATTCTTGAGAACTTGATCCTTACGTGCCACTTGGACCTCATGTTCTATATGATCCATACGAGTCTCTTTCTTGTTCAGAAGCTCTAGAATTTGTTCTAGACTCTTGTTTGGTCCATTGTATGACCCACTACTGCTTTTCTCTTGCCTAGTGGTCGCCATACTGATTCACACTCGACCTGCATCACATTTCACATCTACCATAACTTAACACTAGGTTCTACGAGTAAACATTCTTATTCACATAACACTACATACACATGCATATATCACTCATTCATTGAAGACATTCACATTCATTCACAATAAAGCATGTTTTGGAGTTCTCCACTTGAACGCACCAAAAGGAACATCTTGCTTTATTTATATTAAGTGTGGATCAATAGACCCTTATTTACAAAATCTTATTGTTACATTAGTCAGTTTTCTCATTCTCAAAGAGAGGACACTCTTTAGGGTTCTCATCATAATTTGCATCAATTTTCTTAGAAGAGGAGGGTTGAGC